>JAPQWV010001997.1:0-67000 GCA_027422505.1 Craterostigma plantagineum | reverse complement strand
TCCAGACCTCGGATTGAGAATTCCTTTGGTCAGAGTCAAGAATGGCGAGTCTTATATCTATGGTTAAAGTTTCAGGTCAATCGCACATCGTTTACGCCTCCATCAGAGAGAAATACGAAACTGCCGCAAAGCTGTTGAGGGGGTCACGGCCGTGACAGTACTGCACCAGGCCGTGACGAACGGCAGTGAGCTCATTTTTTGCCCCGAGAGTGTCACGGCCATGACCTATCTTGTCCCAGGCCGTGACCGTGTCGAATTTCACTATAAAAGCCCGATTTCGATCCAGAAAAGGGGGATTCTCACCAGATATCAACCCTAACTCATAAGAGACGAATTACAGACACCAGAAACGCAGAATTCCATTGGAGAAGCGCGAGAGACGGATCAACAACGCAATCACGACAAATTGAACGCAGAACGAAGATTCATCCGTGCCACCACATCAGTATTCGAGATCATGAATTCTTCTTCTTCGTTTCTTATTTCTTTCGTTGTTTTCCCGTCAATTATGCGTAGCTAAATCCCCTATGTGTTTGGGATTAGATGAACGCTACGATATTTCGTAATTAAGACATATGTTTTATCGTGACTCGTGTTTATGACTTTTTATCTGTCTATGAAATTGTTTCGTCGCTTTAATATGTCTATGTGTTAAAGTGATCGTGTGGAAAATCGTTTAGGGCGACAGCTAAACAACGATTAGGCCATTCGTAGAAGATAGGATTCGAGTATAGGGCGAAAGCAAATACTCGATCCTCGCCTTTAGTAATTACTGAACCTTAGATCCCCGCGAGCGTTTAGGGCTACAGCAAACTCGTGAGTGGGTTGGAAATTACTGCGATCTAGTCAGAATCACGTAAGAGCGAGAATTCATTGTCTTAACGATAGTACCTAGCCGGATTCGAATCCCGAGCACATCTCTATTATCTGAAAGTTTTCACCAGTTTAGGCGTATTCTTTTAGTCTCTCATTGATTTAGGAGTAATCTGTTAGGATAGTCCGTAACACCACCGGCTATTTTATTTAGGCTAAATATCGAGTCGATAGGTCACTACTAGTACTTGATTTATTCCTTGTGTTCGATACTCGTCTACTCACTTTACTGCACTACACACGATAGGTCCACTGCCTATCGCACGTCGGTGATAGTAATTAGGTATTCGTTTCAATTATTACTTGTCGCACTTTTCATTCACACACCACGTGTCGATCAAGTACAGTAATCATACGAGGGAGTATGTGAATAATCGCCAGTGTTTGAGTAGCCATTCTCTACTCGCCCATCATACCAAGATTGTGGAGGCTTGTAACGATTGTACTTGCATTCACTAGTGAGATGTTGGCATCCGCAAAAATCGCACTCCAGTTCATCATCGCATGTCGCATAGGTCTCGGGATAATATTGCGAGTATCGCTGCAAACGAGAAAGTGAGAGTATCACCGTATATAAACAATACTAATAATAAACGAATATATATAAATAAATAAAGGTCTAAACTAAACTTAGACTAACTCCTAGAATTAATATACCGCTGTCCCCTGCAACGGCGCCAAAAACTTGACACGCTCAAATACTAGCAAGTGTACTAGGTCGTGCAAGTAGTAAAACGGACGAAGTCCGAGTATCGATCCACGAAGACAGCTCGATTAATTCTAAGATGATATTCCTAATTCTAATTTAGACTAAAGTAATTTTATAGTTATAATGATTTGATTAAAAGAGATAAAAGACGCAAATAATAAAATAAACACAAATAAAACAGATGAGGATAGAACAGCAGACGGCGACGTGATTAAGACGCATGCTCCGCACGAAATATTCCTACGTCTTCATGCAATATAATCTATCTAATCAACATGAATCAAGTCAAGGTGGAATTTCCTAGTATATGTGCTACCCGTTATTCACGTAACTAGCAACCCTACGTAAATAGAGAACAAATCAACTATATGTCTATATGACTGTAGTTCCTACGTGCATCCGATCTTCGTGGAATTCCCCGAGTTTAGACGCTTTCGGCGCCTAAGGTCTCGGAAACCACACATATTACGAAACCGAATTCCATCTGTGGTCGGTTTTACGTAGTGGTATTCAATGCCTTGTTCTAATCGGTCTAATCACTTAGTCCGTCTCATGAACCAATCAATAATCATACGCATGGAGGCCAATCACACGTACGCATACAAAGCACAAGCAAAAAATACGTAACTCAGTTCATATGATTAAATATAATAATAATTGCATTAGTACGTAGTCATAATCCGGCCTCGCACGGCCTTAATCACGAAAGAAATTAAGCTAACATGGGAATAAACGAAATCAACAACGAATCAAAACAAAACATTGTTGAAAACGAGGTAATAAAGGTATAGAATTCGCCCCTCACGATGCTCGAGTCGTCAAGCGTCGTTGCAGCGTCTCCCGTCATGAACGAGGGAATAACGCCTTAGAGACCCTCGGGATCGCTCTTAGCTTTCTCTAGTCTTCTTCGCCGTCAAAAGTCGTAAATATTTTTACTCTTTATTTCAGCCGTGGAAGCTCTGCTATATTTCTATTCGCTGCCCCTACGTTTGTCCAAGCTCGTGTATATTTATAGGTGTGGTAGCCGACTCAAATCTCCAAAAGAATGCAACCTTCTATTGAATATTTGACCAATTCTTTGATGTTTGAATCTTTTCCATAAGTTGTACTTGATCTTATACTAAATAAAGTAACTCTCCTCAATTGCCTTCACGTCAAAGCTGCCAAAAAATAGGAAAATCAGGTAAATTGCAATGTTGACCCAAATAATGTGAAAATTTGCAAGAAGATCCCCAAGATACAAATTGTTCCAAAAGTGCACTTATTTTTCCTTTTCTGATCTCGTTTGCTCGGCATCTATCAAACAATAAATATAAACATAAACATAGGATATTCGAGGAAATTTTAGGTAAATAACGATCGAAAACATGCTTTTACGGGATATAAAAATAATATGAATCCTAACTTATCATTCGAGCTCTGGAAATATGCGACGAGCACGACTTTCTCCGTAGACCTCCTTACATCAACAATAACCCTAGGAGGCCCATATCCGACACTTATTGCAACTACCATCATGACCACAGACACACGACAGAAGGGTGTTTCCAGTTAGGTCGGGAGTTGGATAAGTTGATTGCGTCAAATCCCGAAGTGCGAGCAAAACTTGCGGGAGGAGAAAACGGATCCGGCGGATTCGGGGCCAAACCACTGGCGTCGGGAATCGGCTCAATCCCCGACCTGAGCATCGAAACCCTGACAATAGGGAAAGGCGGGGGAGAACACCAGAAAGAGAAGAAAGAAGAGGCCCACCGCTGGATTATGATGGCATTGCACCGACGTCAGGACAACAGGGAACAACGAAGATCTCCAGAAAGGAAAGTACCACCTCGACAAATTACATAATCTCAGGAGGACCCACTGGGGGCGACTCTAATAGAGCGAGGAAGGCTGGAGTTCGTCGCCTAGAGAGCTACGAAATCAAGTCGGGAAGTAAACGCTCAGGGCCTGTTATCAGCTTTGGGCCGGAGGATTTTCATGGAGGGGATGGCCCCGATGAGGATGCCCTGGTAATCAGGACTGAAATCGCCAACCACGACGTCGGGAGAGTCTTCATCCGTCAACATAATCTACAAGAAGGCACTCGACCAGATGGATTTGGGATCGTACCCCATGGACAGAGTAGAAACCGTCCTCTTTGACTTCACAGGGCATTGCGTCGAAGCCGTAGGGATCTTACACCTTCCACTTACCCTCGGAGTGGGAGACCTGAGAAAGACTCGGATAGCACCCTTTATGGTCATCAATGGCTCAAGCCCATACAACATCATTCTCGGAAGGCCCGCACTAACCTCCTCCACCGCGATCGCCTCGGCACGACACCAAAAGATCAAATTCCCAGTGGCGGACAAAGTGGGAGAAGTACTAGGAGATCGTAAGATGGCTCATAAATGTTATGTGGAAGAAGTCAGGGTGGAGATCAAATCGTCTAAGACTAGAAGAGACGACCACCCGAAAGGAAGTGAGACTCTGTACACCATCGAAGCGACTCAGAAAGAAGTCGCCGAGGAAGAGACTGAAGAGGTAGTGATCAAACCACCCGAGGGAACAATCGAAATCGCCAGGGATTTGCCTCGGGACCTGAAAGAGGATCTTGTCAAGCTGCTGAAAAGGAATTCGCACGTGTTCGCTTGGGCATCCAAGGATATGGTAGGAATCGACAGAGTGATCATAGAATACAAGTTGAACGTCTCCCGAACCACCAGGCCATCTTCCAGAAAAGAAGGCATCTCAGCTCCGAAAAAGACATCGAAGTCAAGCGGCAAGTGGAGGAACTGCTAGAGGCGGGACACATTAGGGAAGTCCAGTTCCCCACATGGCTCTCGAACGTGGTTCTCGTCCCAAAACCCTCAGGCAAATGGCGCATGTGCGTGGACTTCAGAAACCTGAACGAAGCATGCCCGAAAGACTGTTACCCCTGCCTCGGATTGACCAAGTAGTGGACTCCACCTCGGGGCACAAGTTACTCTGCTTCCAGGGGTATAATCAGATTCTCTTAGCGAAAGAAGATCAAGTGAAGACAAGCTTCGTCACAGCTGGGGGGACATTCTGCTACACCTTAATGCCCTTCAGACTAAAAAATGCTGGAGACACGTATCAGAGGCTAATGGACAAAATATTTAAGGATCAGATAGGGAGGAACATGGAAGTATACGTGGATGACATTTTGATAAAATCCCGAGAACATGGCTGCTTCTTGGCCGACGTGCAGGAGACCCTCTCGACTGCTGGAAGGTACAACCTCAAGATGAATCCTAGCAAATGCACCTTCGGAGTCAGGTCAGGAAAATTCTTGGGGTACATGGTGACCAGGAGAGGAATTGAAGCCAATCCCGAGAAGGTTAAAGCATTGAGGGAAATGACTCCACCGAAATGCCTAAACGAGGTACAAAGGTTGACTGCCGCATTACGACTCTCTCGCGCTTCATCCCCGATCTGCGGATCGAAGCCTCCCCTTCTTCAAGGACTACGTAAGGTCCAGAAATTCGACTGGACGGCCGACTGTGAAAAGGTGTTTCAAGACTTGAAGAAATACTTGAAGAAGCTGCCGATACTCAACAAGCCCCTACCCGGAGAGGTACTAATAGTCTACCTGGCGGCCACACCTCGGGCGGTCAGCCAGTATTGGTTCGAGAAGAACAAAAAGTACAGAAGCCGATTTACTTCGTAAGTCATGCCCTAAATGGCGCGGAGACAAGGTACACCAACTGCGAGAAATTGCTATTAGCCCTACTCATCACAGCCCGAAAACTACGCCCCTATTTCCTATCACATCCCATAATAGTATTGACCAATCAACCAATTGGGAAGATCGCCACCCGACCTGACATTTCGTGAAGGGCCGTGAAATGGGCCATGGAGCTAGGGGAGTACGACATCCAGTACAAACCTCGAATAGCCATCAAGGCTCAAGCGCTGGCAGACTTCATGGTGGAACTAGTCGGGGACTTTTCGGATGAAATGTTGAAAATGTTCGTAGATGGGTCTTCATGCAGCTCAGGGAACGGAGTCGGAATACTACTCATATCCCCTTAGGGAGAAGAAACCAACTTGGCCCTCAGGCTCGACTTCAAAGCATCAAACTACGAGACAGAGTATGAGGCACTACTTGCGGGGCTTCGAGCGGCTCATCGGATGGGAATCACTCGCCTAACATTACATTCAGACTCCCAGCTCGTGGTTCAGCTGGGAGGGAATTTCGCAGTCAAAGGGGAAAACCTGGAAAAGTATGTTAAGGCCTTCGAGGAGATTAAAGGTGCCTTCGAAGAACTAAAGATCGTCTTCATAACCCGAGCAGAAAACGAGAAAGCCGATCAGATGGCCAAATGGGCGAGCGCTATAAGAGAGCCCGAGGAAAGAGGGTGTCTTGTCTATCTGGCAGGTCGAGATCAGATTGCGCCCGACCCTGATATCCTCTCGGGGGACTGGAGATACGAGATATACCAATACCTGCGTCACCAACTCCTACCCGAGGACAAAGCTCTAGCACGAAAATGTCTGAGAAGGGCCCAGCGCTTCGCTCTGATGGACAAAATCCTGTTTAAGAGATCCTACGCCGGACCATTACTTAGATGCGTATCTAGGGAGGAAGGCGAATACGTCCTTCGAGAGATTCACGAAGGTATTTGCGGAAGCCACATTGGGAGTAGGGCCCTGACTAGGAAAATGCTCCCAGCCGGCTTCTTCTGGTCGACCATGAAGGGGAACACCGTGCGGGTAGTCCGAGGATGCCTCAACTGCCAGAAACACGCCAGCCTGCAGAGAATGCTGACAGAAGCCATGAAGTTGGTAACTTCGCCGTGTCCCTTCGATCAGTGGGGTCTAGATATCATCGGGCCATTTTCGGGGAATGTGGCTCAGAAAAAGTTCTTGTTGGTAGCCGTGGATTACTTCTCGAAGTGGGTTGAGGCCGAAGCATCAGCAAAAATCACCGAGGCAGCCATCATGGCCTTAATATGGAAAAACATCGTCTGCCGGTATGGAATCCAGAGGAGGTTGATCTCCGACAACGGGAGGCAATTCACTGGAAAGAAGTTAAATGAATGGTGCGAGCAACTCGCGATAGAACAGGTTTTCACATCGGTGGCGTACCCTCAGAGCAATGGCCAAGTGGAGTCACCAATCGCACCATCGTCCAAGGACTGAAGGCCCGACTGGAGGGGCTGGAGAAATCTTGGTTAAATGAGCTCCAAAGCATCCTTTGGTCTTATCGGACGACACCCGAGAAGGAACGAGCGAAACTCCCTTCAGTCTGGTTTATGGAAGTGAGGCAGTTCTGCCTACGGAAATCGGCATGGAAAGCGCCCGAATCCTGACTTACTGAGAAGACAACAACCGTCTCCGGGCGGAAGACCTCGATCTAATCGAGGAAGGAAGGGAAAGGGTAGCCCTCAGGATGGTCGCCTACCAAAGAAGAATGACTAAGTCCTACAACCGCTGGGTGCGAGCTAAAAAGTATGTGGGGGACTTAGTGATGAAAGAAATTCTCAATCAAGAAGGAAGGAAGAAGCTGGAACCTAAGTTTGAAGGCCCGTATCGCGTTGCCAAAAAAGTGGGAGAGGCCTCTTGACCATGGAACGCCCGCAAGCTGCGGAAATATTATCCCTAGAGGGGGGTTACCCTCATTAGCCATACTTATGGTTTTCTATTTAAGTTTTTGCGTTGTTAGTCCAAGGTTGCTTTCTTATCACTTGGATGTAAGTTATGCACTACTATTAATGAAGTTCTTTTTCTTTCTGTACGAGGGTGGTTCGGGCAAACACTTGAAACAAATAAAAGATGTGAAGAACCGGGTAGAAGATTTACTCCATTCCTAAGAAACAAAACACCAAATTCCCCAAGGGATAATTATTCCCTTGAGGCAAACACAACATGCGCAAATTGAATCCCTCTGCGAGAGGCTGAGATCTTCCCCTAGGGGAGAGAAGACCATGCCCACATTGATTCCCTCTGCGAGAGACAGCTCACTGTTCCCCTTAGGGAACGTCGCGCACATTGAATCCCTCTGCGAAAGGTTGGAATTTTCCCCTAAGGGAAAGAAGACTTAGCTCACATTGAATCCCTCTGCGAGAGGCAGCTCACCGTTCCCTTAGGGAACGTTGCGCACATCGAATCCCTCTGCGAGAGGCTGAAATCTTCCCCTAGGGAAGAGAAGACCAAGCGCACATTGAATCCCTCCCCGAGAGGCAGCACACAATTTGCTTCTGAAATATCTTCCAGAATCTCCAAGGCTCACCTCGGGCTCAGGGGGACGCCCCTAACCTAGGGTAAGAGGCCTTATTATGGGTTTAGGACAATAAGGAAGGAAAGCATTGAGCGCATAAAATGGGGAAGAGATAAATTCCTTTATTTATAAATACACCCTGAACATCATCAGGGTAAACAAAATGAAAAGACGAGAAATGAGAACATCTACGGAAAAACAAGGGAAAAGCAAAATATGCAAACTCATTCTCCCCCAAAGCTAACTTTTTCCAGCTGGGCCGCTGCCCTGGGAGGCATCACTGCTATCGCCTAGATCGAACTCGTCCCAGAGACCTTTTCCTTTCATCTTCTTCGGGGGTGAATGACGAGGGGTCAGAGCCATGAAGGCTGCCTCCGGGTCCAGAAAATCAAAAGGATGAGCGCTCACCGGGAAGCCATTAGCCCTGATTTGGGACAAACACCCTTGGAAGCCGAAGTTGAAATACAGGTTGGCCACTTCATATATCTTCTCGACGGGAACTAGCTCCTGGCTCGCCTGGGATTCCCGACTGCGGCGGATCTCCCTTTCCGAATGGAGCTCTTGGCAGAGCTTACCGACCTCAAATTGAGCCTTGGCCAGCAAGTTCTTCAGACGACCCACTTCTCGAGCTTCCTCGCTAACTTTCATAGTCATCTCCACGTTGCAGCTCTGAGCCGAGTCCGCCATTCTTTTGCTGGAGGCGATATCGTCGAACTCCCTCGCAGGAATGCCTGAAGACAAAGAAGGGCAGTTATGACGAGCATCTACTCGAAGTGGAGAATAACAACAATCATACCTGACTTAGGGACAAAGCTCACTCTTTCCAAAAACGGCCATCGGATAGTTCCTTAGCAAAGCTTTTCTCCTCAGGGGTAAGGAAATTTAGCATATAGGACAAAGCGGAATCACCATCCTTCTCCAGCAGGAAATGGGGGTGAGGGGCAAGTCGGGGCATCGAAGGAACCTCACGTGATACTGCAGTGGGGGGAGGCGGAGAGGATGGCTTTACGCGTTTGGATCGCCCTGCCGCTGACCCCCGATCCTAGCCAGAAATTGCGACAGGATGTCGGGAGAATCGTCGGGGACCAGGCATTGGTCCCTCCAGCGCAGTAGGGAGAATCGACATTCTCAACGTTGAGGCAAATGGCGTACAAAGAACTTGTTCATCCATCCTTGGTGGCAGTAATGTTGTCATGGAAGACCTCAGTGGAAGGCACAAAGGCAACTTTGCCTGTATCCCTCTCACACACACGAAAGAAGCTAATAATCAGTTCAGTGATAACAGGGAAATTGATCCGCCTCGCAACCGCAGCCAAGGCTAATAGTAAGCTGCAAGAATTCGGAAAGATTTGGCCAGGGGAAATATCTAAGGTCTCACATAGGTTTAGAAGACAGGAAGGTATTGGGAACTTAAGGCCCATATCTATCTGATCAGAGTAAAAGTGAGAAAGCCAAATGAGGGGCAGAAGCCACTTGTCAAGGGCTAGGCAACAAGACTTCATAGTCAGAAGGAATTCAGGCTTTCTCGAGATACTCCTTTAAAGATGAAGGGCTGAGGGTAGACACTTTGGCCCGATGCCAGGGGAGGTTGGCTTTAGCACGGACCTCTTTCGCCTCAGCGGACCACTTAGCCAGGTTTCTGCGATAATTTTTGTCATCACCATCTCCGCTTGGAAGCGGCGTTTTCACCCCAACAGTAGGATCTGGTTGGATGCTCGCGCCGGAGGCAGGCTCAGGGGTGCCACCTAGGTCAAAAAAGTTTGCCCAGCCATAGAGGAAGTACCAGCAACGTTCTTGCCTTTAGAGGAAGCAATGAAAGCCATGGGACGCTAAGAAAAAGGAGATGCAAAAGTACTGAAGTATAGAAAAATATGAGAGCAGATGAATGGGGGAAAGCACAGGACGTCCTGCATATATATAAGAGGATTCCCTGGCGGGGCGGAAAGCTAGGTTGCTCAAATTTGAAAGGCAACGCACAAATTTAACTCGGTCTACGATAATCGCGGGTCATTTCGAACGTTAACATTGACTGAAGAAAAAACCTAGTCCTACGTCGGTCATAGTAAAATCTTCACGCAGAAATATAGGAAAACCAAAGCTAGATCAACCGAATCTCCGCTAATTTCGTAAATCTAGGAACAAGTTAATCAAAGTCGGGAAGATAGGAACAAGTGAGATCGGGACGAGGAGAAACCTTTGGATAGTAAGGCACGAAGTGGCAGGTTAAGGGAGGACCCTAATAATTCACTCAAGGCAAATAATACAGAAATTAGTCGAAAACAAGTCAGCAAGTTAAACAAAAGAACCCGAGAAGAAGAAGGGGCCATAAGCTAAGGGATTCCGAAGGCGTGTGATTCTTGGCATGCAATGCAAGTTAAAAGAAAAACTAAAAACACAAGGAAATGCCCGAAGGCTAAGCATACAGATTCTATGCCGCGAAGGGCTATGTCCAGTACACAGAAGGAAAAGTAGGCATATATGTATATATGTATTAAGGTCTTTAGTCATTACAAGCTTAAGGCAAGAAAAACAAGAAAAATCTTCATTCGGCCTCGGCCTGACCATCTCCCTCACTAGTCTCCTTCTCCTCAACAGAAGCCTCCCCGACCTCGTCCTTCTCCACGGATTCTCCGACGGTATCTTCAATCTCAACGTCTCCTCTCGGGGTCTCGATAGCCTAAGTGATCGTGAGCGTGTACGTTTTAAATAAATGTTCGTGCAAGTACGTCAAGTAATAATTAAAACGAATATGTTATAATTATCACCACGCGCGATAGGCAGTGTACCTACCGTTTGTAAAATAGCTATAGCGAGTATCCGAGTATCGAACACGAGGAATAATCTCGATTACTAGTAATAACCTATCAATTCAATATCTAGCCTAACAAATGATTGAGATTTTTATATTTGACCTAAGTCACAACAACTTAAACTAACACAGAAAATTGATCAAAACACAACTAAAGATTTAAGAGTAACTTTGAATAAAAGGAATGTGCTTGGGATTTCGAATCGCGCTAGATACCATCGATGAAGTTGTAAGTACCGTTACCACATGATTAATGGCTATGTCATGATAATTCCTACTCGTTTCCAAATTAGCTTTCGCCCTAAATGGTCACGAGAATATATAGTAGTTTATCTAAGGTAAGGGTCGACTATTTTCTTTCGCCCTATAGTCGACGCCTAACGTTTACGATAGAACGAACCGTTATTTAGCTTTCGCCCTTAACGTTCCACTAAACATCACACCAACACATACACATACCAAATGTGATTCTCAAAACAATACATAGACATATTAAATCGGATAAAAGCTGTCATAAACGATACAAAGTCATATCATGTGTCCACGAGTATTTTACGTCCAAACTACGACTGTATCTAACGTTCTTCTCATCCCAAACACACAAAATGATTAGCTACTCATAATGAAGGAAGAAGACACGAAATGTATACGAAACAAAGCAGAGAAAGACATAGATTCTTCCCTATTTAACGAGCTCAAGTTTATCCTCGTACTTTGTTCGATTCTCCGGTGTAAATGAGCTTCAAATCTTCACTTTTGCACTTATAGATCATTTGAGATTGATCTCTAGGGTTCTTGAGTCGTCCTTGAGGTGTCTTGAGTGATTAGAGATGAGTTGTGGCGGCTTAGCCCCTCTTAGGGCTTCAAATTACGGCTTAAGTCGAAAACATGGTGAACACGGCCTCAAACACGGCCATGTACCATTCGGGTTTAGGGTTTAAGGCCCAACACTATTGATCAACACGGCCATGTATCAGGCCATGTTGAAGGGCCGCAACTATGGTTTCCTTTATGCTGACAAACATGGCCGTGTATCAGGCCATGTTGAAGGGCAGCAAGTTTTTTTTCCTTTCTCTGACAAACATGGCCATGCATCAGGCTGTGTTGATGGAAAAATGTTGATTTCTGCTCCATGTTTACGCGGTTCGTCCTAAATATCGCCTCATATACCTTTGACATCAAAATATGTAAAAATTATGAATAAATGCACGAGACAACTCACATAAACCAAATATTCAACATGGAAATGATGGAGATAAACGAATGAAAATGCGTTCATCAAACCTCCACACACTTGAGCTTTTGCTTGCCCTCAAGCAATTTAGGCTAACAAATCAAAACATGTAATACATGTCCTTTGCACATCATCGTTCAAAATAGAAAAACATGAAACGGAATTAATCAACAATTTTGAAACATGACACAATGACAACCTCGAAACAACATGAACTTCTTTAGCAATATTAATCAGGATCCGTACTATGCAGGAATTCACTCGGATAACTCGGGGTGTAGGCTCAATGTCGGTGAATTCCCTCAATTCATGCAGTAGTCTAGTCCATACGATAAACTCGCAAGTGGATCATACATCTACTACTCTCGGTGATAAGGCGTGAATCAGAAGGTATTTTTCGGGTTATAGTAGGGATCAACTGACTATATAGTAAACTTCAATCGAAAATATCAAAGCAATCATGTCGGTGTCGTGCCATTGTTCGATAGCGCGCCGCATACGTCGTGGTTAGCTCTTGCCGTCTTGTATTTTTTTTCTTTTTTTTCATAAACCTATGCTAAGCCCCTTCTTCTCTCTAACTGTTTTTTTTAGCATGAGAGATTATCGAAGGAAGGTTTCTTAACATTTTTCCCACGTATCTAAGCTCCTCTTCTCGAGTCGCTAAGCCCCTCTTCTCTCAGTCCCTTTGCGGGTGAGAGATTATCGATGGAGGAGTTCTTAACGCCAGATTATCTAAAGGAGATATAAATGTTTTAAACAACGGCCGGGCTACGCTTTTCGACATTGGCACTTAACCTCCACTTTCTCTATTAATCGGGTAAGATGATATCTGAAAGCTTCTTAGGTCAGCGGCTTATAATTCCCCGTAAAAAGGCCCAGGCTCAAAGTGGCTAACTACGGTGATCAGACGTGGTCGGAAACTTTGGCTATGGACTTATCTCCTAATTCCTTCCTCATTTTCACGCTGTCTCACCTTAGTAATTTTCAACATGCACCACGAGAAAGTTTAAGAGAGAATTTAACTACGCACTTTACACAACCAAACAAGTGAGCAAAAAAAGCTATTTAGCTAAAAAATCTCACAAAGTGGGTCATGCATACGAATCTTTCATAGTATCACCAAACTCGTTCGTGTCGGAAGAAATCAATCATTGTACATGTCCTAATTGCTCACATAATTCCCTAGCATGCAATCCATTTTTAAGATAATGAACAACTGATCATGCCAAACATTAAAAGAACATTCATTTTCACAAAGGATCACGCACATTTGAAACTAAAAAAAAAAACATTGTTCACGCAAAATTCCCCCTCCCCACACTTGAGAATAATGTTGTGAGCATGATGGCGAAGTGTGACGAGGTTGAAGCATGAATGGTAAGTCCTCCTCCCCACATTTGAAGTTGTGATTGGGTGGTTGATTCCAAATAAATATGTTGCGTGCGAGCTTTGCATACTTAACGATGTTTGCCCTGTAAGCCGACGATTTAAACAAAAGACGTTAAAAACAAAATAATAAGTCGAGAAACAGATAGTAGGATATCAAAGCATTAAAGTCTACAAAAGGAAAACTAGAAATCAGGGTCGACGGGGATACTAGGAGTCATCCTCGGGGGACGATGGCTCATCGCCTTGATCAACCAGCTTGCGGGACTCCGCAATCAACTTCATGGCATCTTGGACTTTCTTCAGCGCTTGCTCCTGACGATCCATCCTCTTCTGGAGTTTCCGTTTGGCCACCGCGCGTCGATGATGGGCAGCTGCATTCTCCTCCCGATCCGCGGCTCGTTGTTGGGCTAGTTCTTCGCGGAGGGCGGCGACACGGTCGTCGACGTAAGAGGTGATACCAGAAAAATCTCGACGATTAAATGTGGACGGGCCGGCAGAATCAGTATGACTACCAGCACTCTCGTTGATTGGATGCGGGAGCGGGCCTTCCATGGCAAGAGGCAACGGGATATCGGTGTATGCGCGGTACTCTTCGTGTCATCGATACAAATAGTTTCCACCCAGGCAGCTTTTCGATCACCTGCATCATGTGAAGTGTCGCAGCGTCCAAGTTCTTCCACCCGTTAAATACTGTCATGTTTGGCTCATCTTCTGGCCAGTAACCCAATCCTTTCACCAGCTTAGTGATAAATGGTCCCACCATGATCTTTCCTTTCTCGTGTCCCTCGAACTGTTGCCGGAATCCGTGGGCCATAGCTAGTCCGATATGTACCTTGTGTCCATTGCGTATGCGGTGGAGGTAAAAGAGATCCCGTAATGTGACCATGCCGTGTGAATAGCCTCGTGCGGTGACAAATGTGGTGCAAAGCCGATGGATGTATCGTAGACCCGACATCATTAGCGATGAAGCCTTCGATTGGGTACTTTTATAATCTGCTTCTGGCTGGCCTAAAAGTTGGGGGCGTATCATCTCGCGCCAAATTTCATTCCTCACGTCCGTCCGATCAAGCTTGAACTTGTAATGATCGGTGGCGTCGGGTTCGCCGTGTTCATAGCTTGGGACTTTGAGACCGAGCGCTCTACACAATTATCGAGACTAACCACATGCTCTTTATTGAATGCGCGGAAACGGACAACCCTACTGCAGTCGTGCTCATCGAATGAGAAGGTGGCGAGGAACTCCAGTGTGAGTTCCACGTATGCTGGCTCGTCGATGCTAAAAAGTGCGTCCCAACTACTCGTTGAAAGATATTGGTCGACCTGGTGCACGATGCCGAGGCGATCAAGGGTCTCTCGGTGGAGTCGATCAGTGCGCAAGAATTTCATGCCTTTGAGCCTATCGTACCGCTTACCACGGGCCTCGTCACTAGTGAAAGTGCCCATAGCGGATAGCAAATCCACCGTGTCTGTTGGCCCGCGCCGCCGGTTGCGTGCCGGTGGGCTAGAGGTGGTGTTGCGCGGGTGGCGGGAGGAGCTAGCACGTGTCGGTTTTCGTCGAGACATCGTACCTACAAAGTGAATGTGAGTCTCGAGAAGACAAAAATTTAAATAAAAGCTAGCTCAACTCGATCAAACATCAACTTCATAACCACACAAAGAGACTAGGTTTTCTTCATCAAACCCTTTAAGTAGGTAACAAATCAACTCCAACCCAAGTGAGGCATTTCATTGAACACGTGCTATGCACAAATAATGAACATGAAATTAACTAACAATGTTGTTGAAATTAGCTAACCCATCACGTTTGCAAAGTAATGTATTGCCTCCCAAACCGAAAATCCACCTTTGAACAACAACATAAATGAAAATTGCATCCCCAAATGTCGAAATTAGGGTTCTTGACAAACATGAAATTTCATTTGCAATTGTAGCGAAATTAGCAGGACCCAATTCATGAACTACGTGTACTACCCCGAATACATAAGGTACGGGCATCAAAACGTGGAAAAATCGGAGTTTGGCATGTAAGAACGAAATTGAGGGTGTAGATGAGTATACCGTTCTTGCTTAAATCGATGAGAATGGATGTTAGAAGTTTCACCGGAGCTTGTCGCCGGAATTCGTCGCCGGTCGGGAGAAGCGTAATTGGTGAGAAATGGTATGATAGATGTGTAGAAAATATGAAGTGAAAGTGTGTGTTTGTGTGGAAGAATCGTTTTAAGGTTGAAATTAATTTTTTTTATAGAGAGTGAGTATCACACGGCCATGTTAAAGGCCGTGTGAAGTTGCCGTGGTGTTGATTTGAGGTAACACGACCATGTTTATGGCCGTGTAGAAAACGTTTCTATTTTTTATTTTTTATTTTTTAGTATTATTTAATAGTTTTGATTATTCATTTATTTATATATATTTTTTCGTTTTTTTTGTTTTTTTGTTTTATTATTATTATATATATTTTTACTAAGATCAACCCCGAATCGATGCGTTTCTCGAGAACGATTTGCGCTAGGAAAAATCTGATAATCGACAAAGAAAATATCATTTTCTCTCGCGGTGCCAAATCGTCAAGTCAAAAATTCGTCTGTATTATTTATTTGATTTGTCGGGCTTGATAATTTTGTTCCCTTCATGCCTATAAATAGACATTGCTCGAACCACACAACAGCACCATTTACCATTAATCACGCGTCTTCAGCAATCTCATTTTCGACATCCTAGGTTAGCTAGCCACTATGAATTGGGGACAACAGCAAGGCCGTGAGAATGAGAATGAAGAATATGCGAGGTTTCGACGTAATTTAGATATGCTATCACTCAACTTTGCTCTTCTTGTGGGGTTGTTCGCAGGTTTACTGGCTTTCGTGTGTTGGGTTCTCACAAGGTGTACTTATGAGTAACTGGCCTTATGAAGCAGAACTATTGTTCCGTCTTTTGCGTTATTTGCAGTTTTAATTACTTTTGTGTTGGGTCCTCACACGTTGTATTGGTATGTAACCTATCTTATATGAAGTAAAACTATCGTTCCATCCCGTCTCTTGATTTTGCATTGTGAGTTTCGCACTTTGATAGATTAATGACGAAAACCTGTGAAAATCCTATGCAAATGCTGCGATATAAGATCAGTTTGAGAAAGCAAAAACTCTCCCTCAATATTCGCAATTTTATTATCCTTGTTATTATTGTTATTATTGTTATTATTGTTATTATTATTATTATTATTATTATTATTATTTTATTTATTATTGTTTTTTATTTATTTTTTCTTTTATTATTATTATTTTATTATTCTTTTACTCATTTTTTTAATAATGTTATTTTATTTTTTTCTAGTTATTATTATTATTTTATTTTCTTTGTTTATTTTTTTTACTTTTATTATAATATTTTAATTATTTTTAATATAATATTAATTAATTTTTTTATCTTTTATATAATTTTTTTTATGGAGATAGACATGGCCATGTTTGTGGCCATGTTATGACGCCGTGAGGTCTCATCAAGGCAACACGGCCATTGTGCGAGGTGTAGCAATCGGACCTCTTCTTTTTTTTTTTGTTTTTTTTTTTTTTTTTTTTTTGTTTTTGAAGTGGCATTGAGACATGGCCGTGTTTCTTGCCGTGTAATCCGGCCGCAAGGCGGTCTAGTTCATACACGGCTAGACACGGCCGTGTAATGGGCCGTGTAAGATGGCCGCTAGGTTTCTTACACAAACATGGCCAGACACGGCCCTGTACAAGGCCGTGTCTTTCAACAGTGCAATATTTTTTATTTATTTAAAAAAAAAAAGAATTGTAATTATCCTAAGGTACACACTTAGTTTAAATATTAATACAATTACCTGGGTTGCCTCCCAAGAGGCGCTTCTTTAACGTCGTGAGCCAGACGTACCTTTTCGTTCTATGGTAGCTTGAAATCGAGGTACATGACCTCCTTTGCGCCCGTGTCTTCTCCTCCACCGTAATAATGCTTCAGTCGTTGGCCATTAACCTTGAAATTTCCCTGTTATCGTAAAAGGTCTAGACCAACGAGATCTTAGCTTTCCGGGAAAAAGTCTAAGATGAGAATTGAAAAGGAGGACTTCATCCCCCTCTTGAAATTCTCTATGTTGCTTGATCTTCTTATCGTGATATGCTTTTGAGCGTTCCTTATACATTTTTGCATTGTCGTATGCCGACAAATGCCATTCATCAAGCTCATTGATTTGGAGCTTACGTTTTTCACCGGCTTGCACCAAATCGAGGTCTAAAGACTTTATCGCCCAGTAGGCTTTATGTTCTAGTTCAACAGGAAGGTGACATGCCTTTCCGTAAACTAGTCGATATGGGGTAGTGTCTATTGGTGTCTTATATGCAGTCCTATAAGCCCAAAGTGCATCGTTAAGCCTATTCGCCATTCCCGTCGATTCCCATCTATGGTTTTCTCTAGAATGCGCTTCAACTCACGGTTAATAACTTCTATTTACCACTTGTTTGTGGGTGATAAGGAGTAGAAGTGCTATGCTTAACACCATATCTTTCTAAGGTACGTGCGAATTGGATGTTGCAAAAATGAGTACCCCTATCATTAATAATGCATTTAGGTGACCTGAACCGTGAGAACAATGCTCGTAGAAATCTAACAAAACCCTAGCATCGTTCGTGGGTAAAGCTTGAGCTTCCGCCCACTTGGACACGTAGTCAACAGCCACAATAATATATTTGTTGTTGTACGAGCTAGGAAATGGACCTATAAAGTCTATGCTCCAAAAATCGAACACTTTTCAAACTAAGATAAAGTTCTGAGGCATTTTATCGCGTTTAGAGATGTTACCTGCTCGTTGACATTGGTCACATGTGTTGACGTACATATTAGCATCCTTAAAAATTGTCGGCCAATAGAAGCCGCATTCAAGTACCTTTTGGGCGGTTCGAGTCGTTGCATAATGCCCTCCGGTTGGTCCGCCGTGGCAATCCTCGATAATCTTTATTGTTTCGGGGAAAGCAATGCACCTTCTGATTACTTGGTCTGCACATCTCCTGAAAAGATAAGGGTCTTCCCAAAAGTAGTACTTCAAATCAGAAAAGAATTTCTTCTTTTGTTGACTCGAGTACTCCTTAGGTAAGATCCTCGCAACAAGGTAGTTAGCTAAATCTGCAAAACAAGGGATTTCTTTGCTTACTGTTCGTACGGAGTACAAATGCTCATTCGGGAACGTATCGACGATTGTCCTTCTATCGGTATCTTGTATTTCATGCTCCTCTAGTCGAGAGGGTGGTCTACGACAACGTTCTCTGCACCTTTCTTGTCTCGAATCTCGATGTCGAACTCTTGAAGGAGTAAAATCCATCTGATGAGTCAAGGCTTTGCATCCGGCTTCGCTAGCAAATACTTAAGTGCAGAATGGTCAGTAAAAACAATAACTTTCGTTAAAATAAGATGATCTGAATTTGTCGAAGGCGAACACGACAGCTAGGAGTTCCTTTTCGGTGGTAGTGTAGTTGGCTTGAGCTACATCTAACGTATTACTCGCATAAAAGATTGGTAAAAAATGTTTATCTTTCTGCTGCCCTAATACAGGTCCCACTGCGTAGTCACTAGCATCACACATAAGTTCAAAAGGTGGCCGCCAATCGGGAGCGGTCACAATGGGTGCGGATACAAGTCTCTCTTTAAGCAACATGAAAGCATTAATACATTCATCATTAAAATCGAACGGAGCATTTTTTTCTAATAACTTAGACATCGGTCGAGCAATTTTTGAAAAATCCTTTATGAATCTATGATAAAATCCTGCATGACCTAGAAAACTCCTAACAGCCTTTACATTCGAGGGGATTGGTAGTTTTTCAATTGTCTCGATCTTAGCTCGGTCCACTTCAATCCCCTTAGAGGATATCTTGTATCCCAAAACTATGCCCTCTCGAACCATAAAATGACATTTTTCCCAGTTAAGTGCTAAATTCGTTTCCTCACAACGTTCTAACAAACTCTTGAGATTAGTAAGCAATTATTGAAAGAGGTTCCGAACACTAAGAAATCGTCCATGAACACTTCCATAATGTCGCCAACCAATTCATCAAAGATCGCCATCATTCATCGCTGAAATGTGGCAGGGGCGTTGCACAGTTCAAATGGCATCCGCCGATAAGCAAATGTTCCGAACGGGCAAGTGAACGTGGTCTTCTCTCGGTCCTCCGGTGCTATAGGAATCTGCAAATAACCTGACAGACCGTCGAGAAAACAGTAAAATGCACGTCCAGATAACTTTTCAAGCATTTGATCAATAAAGGGTAAAGGGAAATGATCTTTTCTCGTGGCATCATTCAACTTCCTGTAGTCGATGCATACACGCCAAGCGGTTACAGTCCTCCCTTCTTTGGAACCACCTGAACTGGACTACCCACGCGCTATCTGAGATCGGATAAATCACTCCGGCATCTAGTAGCTTAGTAATTTCCTTTTTGACAACGTCCTTCATGTTTGGGTTTAACCTCCTTTGTCGTTGGGCTACAGGTTTGAAGTCGTCCTCCATGAGAATTTTGTGCGTAGAAAAACTCGGGCTAATCCCCCGAATGTCTGATATCTTCCACGCCAAGGCCTTCTTGTGCTCTCGCAACACTTCTAATAGTTGGTCTTTCTGCCCATCGTCGAGGTTTGAGGATATAATCACCGGTAATTTTGAATCACCGTCTACACATGCATATTCGAGATGCTCGGGCAATTGCTTGAGTTCAAAGACCGGTGGCTCTTCTATCGAGCTCTTCTCCTTATCCTCCTCTTTAATTTCCTGGACAGTCGTTACGGGCTCATCAATGTCGTCGTCATACTCATCAATGGCCATTATTGTGGATATTTGCTTATCGTTTCCGCCAATAACCTGCAATAAGTCCTCCAAAGAGAAGAGAACATTGTGATCAAACACATCCACGTAATAACATTTATCATCAAGTGAGCTAGGGCTTTATAGAATCTGCCATATTAAAAGTCACTTTCTCACCGTCCACCGTTAGAGTCAAAGTGCCATTTCTGACATCTATCATCGATTCACCGGTGGCTAAAAAGGGTCGACCGAGGATGAGAGGAATATTTTCGTTTTCCTCCATATCCAAGATGACAAAATTGACGGGGATAATAAACTTATCTACTTTAACTAGGACATCCTCGATAACACCTCGAGGGTATTTTAAAGATCTATCGGCCAATTGAAGGCTCATCCTAGTGGGTCTGGGCTCGCCGAGACCTAGTCTCTTAAACATTGAATATGGCATTTAATTTATACTCCAATTTTCGTACAGATGCATCTGTATTTTGAGCTCGAATATCGATGGATTGGAATTGTTCTTCCATCTTTGTTAATTGACTCTCATGGGCTTGAGTAGTCTTGTCAAAGTTTGAGAGGAGTCTCTCCATCATACCCTTCATATCCCTCATGTCATTTGATCCAGAACCCTGAGCCGTATTCTGATAGTGATTGCATGATCCTCCGGCTTGAAATCCCGGTGGTGGCCCTTGTTGGAAACCAGATTGCCTTTGCACTTGATGGCTTTGATTTCCGTAAGAAAGATTCGGATGTGCTCGAGGTTGGAAGCTTCTCTGTCTTTGATAATTTTCCATGTAGTCAACGTGTTCCACCGGTGGTATGGCTTGACATTCCGACGTCTCGTGGGCTGCACCACAATTACCACAATGCGGTATGTAATGCATCTGTTACGGTGGTGCGGCGGTCATCGACGTCATTACAGCATTAAAGGTCGGTGGTTGGGTAACTTTTGGTAGTAGCGCATTGATCATAGTCTGAAGTTGAGTTTGCGTCGTGGCAACTTGTTGTTGAAGAGCGTCAAAATTAGCATTCATAGCCGTGTCCTCACTTACTTCGAACACTCCAGGCACCCTCATTCTTGTGTTGCCTCGCATGAAGTTGTTCCTTTTATAATCTTCAATTAGGTTCCATGCTTCTGTGGCACTGAGCTTCACAAGTCCTCCGTTTGCAGCCCCGTCTAGCATATGGACCGTTTGATCATTGAGTGCTTCGTGGAATCGATTAATGATTGCGGCCTTTGTCATTCCATGCTGCGGACATCTCTTTAATAAGGTTTGTACCTCTCCCAAACTTCGTAGAGGTTCTCCGTGTCCTTCTGATGAAAGAGCGAAATTTCAGTTTTCAACCGAAGTACCTTCGATTGTGGAAGAAGTAGCCAAGGAAAGCTCCTCGCAGCTCGTCCCAAGTAGTGATAGACCTAGGTGGTAATAGCTCTAACCACTCCTTTGCTTTGCCTTTGAGAGAAAATGGAAATAACATAAGCTTGATGGTGTCATTTGGAACTCCATTAATCTTGATAGTGTCCGCAATTGCCAGAAACGCCTTTATATGTTTGTACGGATCATCTTCAGACCTTCCTTCGAATTGGGCCGTCTGAAATATCATTTGAAGCCACGAATGTTCAACTCGAAGTTGTTGTTCTCGAAAGGTGGTATCACAATTGTCGATTCCGTACCACCAAGTGTGTCGTGCTTGAGCAAATCTTGCAGTGATTGCTCCTCATTATTAACTTCTTGATCTGCCATTTTCTTTGGTGTTCCCAAACTATCAACCGACGTCTCAACGTGTGAAGTGCTTGTCGTGTCCTGAGAACCTTCTGTTGTGTCTTGAGAATAATCAACTAGCTGAAAAGATTGTTGGACGAAGAACTTCCAATTACTTCCTGCCTTAGTCTTCGTCGCAACGTAGGCTCGAAATTCGGAGATGCTTCAATGAGTGGATACGATGGATGATTTCGGGTCATTCACCATAAAAGTACACCTTGAAGAAATCAACGAATCTAGTTAGTTAATTAACAAGTTACAAACGGAAGAATAATCGCAAAACAAAGAAATTCTGATAACTAGAATAAAGTAACAAATAAGTGAATGGCTAAACTACCGAACACGGGTGTTCCTAATATCAAATAATTCCCCGACAACGGCGCCAAAAACTTGATCGCTAGCGTGTACGTTTTAAATAAATGTTCGTGCAAGTACGTCAAGTAATAATTGAAACGAATATGTTATAACTATCACCACGCGCGATAGGCAGTGTACCTACCGTTTGTAAAATAGCTATAGCGAGTATCCGAGTATCGAACACGAGGAATAATCTCGATAACTAGTAATAACCTATCAATTCAATATCTAGCCTAACAAACGGTTGAGATTTTTATAGTTGAACTAAGTCACAACAACTTAAACTAACACAGAAAATTGATCAAAACACAACTAAAGATTTAAGAGTAACTTTGACTAAAAGTAATGTGCTTGGGATTTCGAATCCCACCAAACTCAATCCGGCCATGAAAGAGGTAGTTATGAAAGAAATAATTAAATTATTAGACATGGGGATAATATTTCCAATATCAGACAGATACTGTCGATGAAGTTATAACTACCGTTACCACATGATTAATGGCTATGTCATGATAATTCCTACTCGTTTCCAAATTAGCTTTTGCCGTAAATGGTCACCAGAATATATAGTAGTTTATCTATGGTGAGGGTCGACTATTTGCTTTCGCCCTATAGTCGACGCCTAACGTTTACGATAGAACGAACCGTTATTTAGCTTTCGCCCGTAACGGTCTACTAAACATCACACCAACACATAGACATGCCAAATGTGATTCTCAAAACAATACATAGACATATTGAATCGGATAAAAGCTGTCATAAATGATACAAAGTCATATCATGCATCCACGAGTATTTTACGTCCAAACTACGACGCTATCTAGCGTTCTTCTCATCCCAAACACACAAAATTATTAGCTACTCATAATGAAGGAAGAAGCCAGGAAATGTATACGAAATAAAGCAGAGAAAGACATAGATTCTTCCCTATTTACGAACTCAAGTTTATCCCTCGTACTTTGTTCGATTCTCCGGTGTAAATGAGCTTCAAATCTTCACTTTAGCACCTATAGATCATTTGAGATTGATCTCTGGGGTTCTTGAGTCGTCCTTGAGGTGTCTTGAGTGATTAGAGATGAGTTGTGGCGGCTTAGCCCCTCTTAGGGCTTCAAATTGCGGCTTAAGTAGAAAACATGGTGAACATGACCTCAAACACGGCCATGTATCATTCGGGCTTAGGGTTTAAGGCCCAACACTATTGCTCAACACGGCCATGTATCAGGCCATGTTGAAGGGCCGCAACTATGGTTTCCTTTATGCTGACAAACATGGCCGTGTATCAGGCCATGTTGAAGGGCAGCAAGTTTGTTTTTCCTTTCTCTGACAAACATGGCCATGTATCAGGCTGTGTTGATGGAAAAATGTTGATTTCTGCTCCATGTTTACGCGGTTCCTCCCAAATATCGCCTCATATACATTTGACATCAAAATATGTAAAAATTATGAATAAATGCACGAGACAACTCACATAAACCAAATATTCAACATGAAAATGATGGAGATAAACGAATGAAAATGCGTTTATCACTAAGCCTTCTCATCCGCACCCTCAGGGTTCCCTTCCCCCACATCGCCCCTAGTTTCTTCAGCTTCGGGCTCCTTGACCACCTCCTCCACAAGGGGCGGAGTCGGTGCTTTAGGGGGAGGAACCTCGACCCTAGGCTCTGGTTTATAGCCACCTTCGGGAGCATTCTGTAGGGCGTGGTCGGTATTGAGGAAGCCGAAGGGATGGGCAGAACGGTCGTACCCATTCTCTCGAAGATGGGAGAGACACCCATAGAAGTCGTACTTGAAATACTGGCGCATCCCTTCCGCGAAGTCCCTCTTCGAGAAATGATCCTCCGCCCGCTGAGTCTCCAGAGATCGGCGGACAGCCTCCCCATTGGCCTAAGTTCATCGGAGCGCTTTCTGTCAGTCTCAGCCTGGGAAAGTGGCTGCCTCACCTCGGTCAATTGCTTCCGAAGAAGCTCCTTCCGACGCTGGCCCGTGACCTTCTCCTCCTCCATGGCCTCGACCTTTTTCTCCAAAGTCCTAGCTCCCGGAGAGATGAACCCAACGCTTCATGGCGTCGGATATGAGTACGAGGCCCTGCATAAGGGAAAACTAGATAGAATGGCCGGCAGTAGGGACTCCAGAAAAAAATGAAGTAAAGTTAAAACTAGTGAGAACCCCAGAACCTACCTGCCCGAAGGACGCAGAGATAGCATCCCGTATCTCGGGTTGGAGATACTACGGGAGCACTTCTTATTCTCCTCGCTGGGGAACTCCTTCAAGAACTGTCAGCATTCACCCTGGGCGGTCACTTCGAAGAAACGAGGCTGCTTTGCCCGACCCAAAGCCACCAGTCCGCCTGAAGAGGGAGGAGGTGGCGTGAAGGATGTCTTGGACCTCTTCGAATAAGTCCCTGCCGAGGTCGTCGACGGCCTCTTGCTCGTCGCCCTTTTGGCCCTCGAGGCAGAAACGGAGGCCTTTCCCTTCCCTTTCGGTCCGGAGGGAGGAGCTGCATGAGTCTGGCAGACGACTTGGACTTCATTCTCCTCGTCAGAAAGAGTCATGGCAGCGACGGTAGCGATATCCATACGTTGAGCTACGAAATCAAAAATTTAAGAACATCTCGCATAGGGAAACTCGAGCCTACGCGGTTTGGGTAGTGAGGGTATATACCTAGGTTGGGAGGCACCTCGGTCACCTTTGAACTAAACTCGAAGAAGAAGAGAAGGTCGTCTTTTATGAGTTCAGGGGCTAAGAATTTCCTTTCACCGACTTTTGACAAAAAAGACTCGGCTTGACTCGAACTTGAAGGAAGGGGATCCTCAATGGACGTGTCGTCCTCTCAGGAAAAAGGAAGCAGCTGGTTTTCGGGGCTGCCTTCGGGAGAACGAAGGAAGAAATATTTACTTCTCCAACCTTTATGGGATGAGGGGTGGCCTTGAATTAGATCGGGGTATCGAGGTGAGGGGGAAAAGAAGAACTTCCCCTCTTCCTTCTTACTGACCCTCAAGAAAAAATTGATCATCTGGATAGTGGAAGAACCAAAGCTACTCAAAAGGACCGCTAACGAAAGAATGTGACTGAAGGAGTTGGGGGCCAACTGACCTGGAGAAATGCCATAGTATTTGAAGACATCTACAAGGAACTGGGGAAGAGGGAACCTAAGACCCATGTCTATTTGGCCGAGAAAGTATGTACCAAAACCATCCGGGAGGTCACTAGCGAAATCAGTTAGGGAGGGCACTATGATCTCAAACTGGTCGGACATACCCGAGTTGGCCCTAAGATGAGGGATTTGGGCTGAAGTAAAGGAAGACACCTTGATCTCGTGCCAACGGAGAAATTCCCCCTCCTCATTATCGACCCTTGCCCGACTCCGAGCCTTTTCATGAATTGCCTCTAACCCACTCCCTCACCGCCGCTCGATGAGATCGCACATCGCGAAAGTCTTTTTCTAGGGGAGGGTGATCTAGGTTGAGAAGAGGATGGCCTAGGGGAGCTGTCGGTTCGGGCTGAACCACTATTTCCATATTTCCCGATGTGCCCACCTCCCCAACATCATCACTAACGGTCTTACCCGAGTCACTATTCTCAAAACTACCCGAAGAGGAACTATCTGAGGAATCGCTACCACTACGGGAAGACATATTGAAAAAAGGGAGGAAAGAAAGAAGTAGAGAGAGAAAAACATACAAGTACCTAAAAGCTGGAACGAGAAGCTAGATGAGATCGGGAGCTCGGGTAAATTTCGAGAGCGAGAAAGCGTAAAGAGAGAAATGAAGAAATGGTGGGGGTATATATAGGCCCCAGCTGATTGATCTGGGCCCTTGGATCTGGACGGGATCGACGAATCAGGACGGCTCACGCCGATCCTGGGAAAGGGCGCCAGAACTCCCGCTCAAACGTCCCATGGGCAGCGACCAATGGCGAGGTAACACGTAGCAGTAAGGACGGGGTGGCATATCAGCCGAAGAAAGCCCCTGCCAAGCTTGAAGGACTTCCAACCAATCCCCGAATAAATCCGCCACCAATTCGAGCATTTTGCCGCTACCAGACCACGTCCAAAATTCACACACTCTTTTGGACTATTTAAAGGACGGGGTGGCATATCAGCCGAAGAAAGCCCCTGCCAAGCTTGAAGGACTTCCAACCAATCCCCGAATAAATCCGCCACCAATTCGGCATTTTGCCGCTACCACACCACGTCCAAAATTCACACTATTTTGGACTATTTAAAGGGGGACTATTGTTACCCCCGGGATTTCACCCCTACGCGGCAAAATCCCCGATCGGCTACAACAAACTTAACGCCTCCGCCCCGCCTTTAAAAAGGCCCCGAAGGTAATAGCACCTCGCCCCTGATAGAACGGAGACCGCGCACCTCGCCCCTCAGGGGCACTAAGGCAAGTGCCTAAACGGATGCCATACCTTGAGGCCCCGACCTGGGGAAGGCGGATCTCCCTTCGGGGTTTTCTCATCCTCGGGTCCTTCAAAGGCCCTTTGCACTTGGAAACCTCGGCCTGAGGTCTAACAAGGAAACAGCCAAGATCTCCCCTCCGGAATCGGCACTACCCTGGCCATTCGTGCGGGGAAAGGAAGGCCCACAAGCTTGTCCGAACAGGAAATGCCCGAAGTCGCGGAAGGCAACCACGCGCCTAGAGAACCCGAAGTCGTGGATCAGCCACGTGCCAGGAATGCTCGAGGACACCAACTCATAATTCCAGATCGTGGTTGCAAGCCTCCCACGTACAAGTAATCGCTTAGACGTGGGAAAAACCAACCACGATCCGACCCACGAACGCCAAAAATGGAGGAAACCGCCAATAGAGGTCAAATGTAAGGAATAACCGCCCAAGGGACGGGCGTATTCCTCACGACACTATAAATATCGATGGAAGATCCACAATCCCGGTACGTTTTTCCGATCATATGCCGTTACTTTGCCCTTTTTTCTCCGCATACTACCTTAAAATGGAACTACCCTCTTGACTAAGGCAAGAGGGCAAACGACCCCCGAAAATTTACCTTGTCCGACAGGTCTCAGCCTGGACGTGCGGCGGAAATCAGGCGGGTAAGAGCTCGTTAGTGTGTTCTTGCGGTAGGTCATTTTTCGACGACATCACCCGTGAAGAGGGATTTTACCGTCGTGGCGGCGACAATTTTTGGGTGGTGGGGCTTTAAGGGTCTGATGAAGAGGGTCAAAATAGGAGACGGTTTGAGTGATAACTAGGTGGACTTTTTGAGGTGAGCTTGTGGCGGAGATGCGGAGAAGACATAGCTCGTTCCAGCGATCTTCGCCGTGGGTGTGGTGAGTTTTAGGCCGTCGATCGGAGGAGAGGTTTGTGAGCAATAATAGAGAGCCATTCGTTTGCAGCGAGTTTGGTGAACTTCCCTCCTAGTAGACATCTCCAACGCATTCAAGCTCAAAATCATTCTCAAACTCAAATGCAGTGATTTATCTCCAATTGAAGAACTCATCCTCAAACTCAAACGCTTGTTTTTAAATATTCTCTTTTATACCAACTTTCATTAATTTCAATACTACCCACATACTTTAAAACTTTTCAAATAATATTTTACTAACAAATTCAAAAAGAAAAATTAAAAAATTATGAGCAATTTTGCAGAAAGAAAAACATATACAAGGGCTTATATACAAATAAAAACAAATTTTA
The DNA here is from genome assembly GCA_027422505.1 of Craterostigma plantagineum. Classification (NCBI taxonomy): domain Eukaryota; kingdom Viridiplantae; phylum Streptophyta; class Magnoliopsida; order Lamiales; family Linderniaceae; genus Craterostigma; species Craterostigma plantagineum. Next base: position 39,178 of record JAPQWV010001997.1, on the reverse strand, counting down.
TATATTTTTTATTTTTATATGACGTCTATAATCAATGGAATATATAAAAGGCTTTATTTGCAAATAGAAAAGTACAAACGCATCTTATGGAATGCAAACGCATATATGCGTTTTATGGATGAGAGAGAAAGCAAGTGACCCATAATGCATCAGGATTGCAGTACCATACATTTACTCTATATTTTTTGTTTTCAGGTACGATTGGAGTTGCTCTTAAACCATCATCACATTTGCTCGAAACCTATGTTTCACCGGATAAGAATAAATCTCTTTCGCAAACCGTATAATGTGTTTCGCAGAAAACAACATCTGCTGACGACGAACTTGGACGCGCCTTCTTGAACCAATGACTGCCAATGTTCGAACCTAACACTCCAAAACCAAAGAGAATGGGTTAGAGGGAGCCGGAGTGGTTGCCGGCGACGCCCCTCCGTTGCTTAAGTCAGTGTCTTTCTCAAAAAGGGGTGAAAACAGGTGCTAGGCTAGTAAGTAGTTTTCGTTTTAAGTTTGCGTACCGGAGACGTTTCTACCCGTTACCTTTTATAGTAGGCTCATTTCATTATGCCATGACCTGGTCTTTCCCCAGCCCGCCTTGTTCGCGGGCGTCGTGTAGAGAACGTGATCTTCTCATTTAACCCACGTTCTATTTTTTCCTCTTTTCGCCAGTCCTCGTCTTGACCTCTTCTTCCTGGTCTGAGCCTGTTCTGCTCGAGATCTTCCTTTCCTCCTCGGGCACATTCCTCCCTTTCTCGGACGCATTCCTTTATCGGAGAATACGGTCATCTAGTTTTCTTGATTACTCGCGATTTCTACTCTGGTCGTCCCTCACTTCCTTCTCAGATGAGCCAGCTCGGGCAACTCACCTTTCTCGGACCCGACCGTCCAAGATCTTCCCATGTCACCCGATCGGGTCGCTCTTCCTCCGGCTTCTCCCCCCTGACTGCATGACTCCTCTTTTAGGGCACCGTGCTCCCTCGCGCGTCTAATCTTACCCCGTGGGCTTGTTTCTCCTTCATTCTCCCGAGTTTCCTTTCTATCCTAGGGTGTGAGGGACTTTCTCGAGTTTCCCTGCTCTTTTGCTTCCCGCCCTTCCCATCGCGGGTTATTTCAAATCACAGGTTATTTTACCGTTAGCCGAGAATCCTGAGGAGAACACCGACTGTTATTAGTGTTTAATGTTTTGGGTTTGAGAATTACTAGTAATGTTTTGAGATGTCACTTTTAATGTTTAATATTATCGATTTTGTATCGTTATCCTCAGTTAATTTATTTTTAATTTATATAAAATTTAACACGGGAGAGCACATAATCTCCTTTTAATCGACTTAAGTCGAAGAAATAGATAAATTAGAGGTTAAGTTGACTAAAAGGAGATCATGTGCTCTCGTGCATTAGTTTCCGTCTAAAAGAACAATTAAAGTAATCGAGAGACGAGAACGACCCAAATCGGTCACTGAAAATAATGACATCTCGAAATATAGGTTACAAAAAATGCTTATTCCTCAAACATTGAAGTTTAAAATTCCATTTGTGTTACAATGGTATAAATCATTCCAGTATTGGATGTCCCATGTGTTGGGGATATGCCCTCGAAATGCCATTCGAGGATGTAATGAATAGGGCATAAACATGAACCTATTATTCACACTTTAATATTTTGATATTGTATTCAAATATGTATTTATGGAATTTACAAAAGGCATATTATTTGTTTACCTATCCAGTTTTACTAGGCATCCAGTGAGACGGTAAATAAATAAATCCCACATATACGAATTTAGTTATCGATTCTCATGGGATGAGTGAGGGGGCACCGGTGAGCTATTATTCTCGGATATTAAATTAGTCCATAAGTCTTAGACTTAAGTAGGGTGACTGAATGTCAATAATGACTTATTTGTTGACGACTCTAAAATGCCAACCATTCACTTGGGAAGTGAGAGGTCGTAACATTGATATGAATTGAATCGGGGATTAACTTATATTTGGACATGACTCGTAATCGATGGTCACATGACTAATTACTTGCTGAGTGTCAATGATCGATCGATTGACTATAATAGTGTGTGTGGACCTTAGACCGAAGGATCATTAACAGAGTTGGCTTCGGGGTCCTAACTTGTCACTAGTTTGCTAGGCCCGCCTTGTTCGAGGTTGAACATGGGTCAGCGACGACATGCAGTCTTGACAACGAAGTGCAACTGCTAGGCATTGACAGTCGTGAGGGATTCACAACCTCACAACTAATCGAGGTATATGTCCCATGCATATTCGGGGACGAGGATCTATGGAATCTTTGCAAAGATTAAAAACTCACTCACGTGGGACGTGGAGTGTAGTTTAGTAATTTCATCATCACGAATTAGACTAGTGTCGGGTTAGTGAGTTTGACATTACCATGGCTGTCACTCGACAGAGACATAAGTGAAGGGCCTATACGTACGACGATAATCTATAGTCAGTTCGTAGATAGAAGATCGTACAACACAGGATCTATTCGGTACCACGAGATTGGCTATGTGCTTACCGAATTCTTGGATTCCTCCCATGCCGGATTGAGACGAACCAAGATAGTCGGGCTTAAAAATGATCGCTGGGACAATATCTGATAACGAGAGATGTATATTTATTTAACGACCTTTGAGACGTTAATAAAACGTTAAATATATGTTTTAGAAACTATATTTACATGGGCTTAAATTCCTGAAATGAAACGATGAAGAATGGACTGGAAATAGGGTTCACAACCATGAGCAAGGTTCGTCACGGCTGTAAGCCTGCCAGAAAAGTAGCAGAAGATTCAAAAATTCATATCTTCCAATCTAGACCATGGATTGAGAATCCCTTTTGTCAGAAACAAGATTGGTGAACCTGCTTTCTTGCCAAGGCGTTGGAGCTCAGAGAGGTCACGACGTTGCTCGGAGCGGACTACGACAACCGGGATGACAAAGCGAGAGCTTGGATATTCGCGACGAGGGTAAGGTTCAAAAATCATTATTACGTCTCATGCATATTTTCTATGCATAACCAAGCTATCCGGAGCTCCTTACGGGGATCTCGAGAAAAAGTTTAGACTTCCACTGCGCCCGGGATTCGATCTCGGGACACCCGGGGCTCCCCAACAGTGGTATCAGAGCTATGCTTGGTTTTAAGAAACGAACCCAAACTGTTCTTGGTTGTGCAATTAACCGAGTCGCTTGAGCATCATAGCATGAGTCGCTCTCGGTTCGAGTTTGCAAACCAAGCGCTCGCATGGTCGGAACACCGTCTCGTTGTCAGTGGTCCAGCGTAGTGCAGCGTCGTGGAGAGAAACCGTAGCGGTTGCCTCCCCACGGATTATAACTTCACGCTAGTGAGTTATAGTGTGTACTTTGTGTAGTTGGCATAGATCTAGTAGTCTTTGGTCGATCCGCGTAAAAACAAGTTAAATATGTTTTGAACGGAATCTCAGCGATACCTATAAAGATAATAGAGTGGATGAGAGCTCAAAACGAGCTGCTGCCCCTTGTCGTGCGCTATACTACGTATTACTTTTACCGGGACCGTGACGATCAACGGATCCGGGTTTTAACTCTGGCGATGGCGAAGTCTGACTCCGGTTGATTAGTGATAAGGGCCGGTAGTTTTATTTTGGGCTTCGGGGATTTTAGAAACCTCGATGGGCCGATGAGGTTATGGTCTAATTCCTTCCATATTTGGATCTTAAGTTTGGCCCAAAATATAGTATGATGGGCTTAACTAGATTAGGCCAAGCTAAGTAACACTAATGGGCCTGGCCCAATACAAGCCCAAATTTTGTTTCGGTTTTTTGGAGCGTTTGTTGTCAAATACGTGTTTATGTTATGTATGTGTGATACGTTAAAGCCATCAGCGTGGACTTAGCCTCTATTTTCGGGTGATATGTTAAGGGTGACAAGGTCCCCCTAGGTTGTACTTTATCTGATGTTATACGGGTTGACCGGGACAGCTGATCCCCCATTTTGTACTTTATAATTTTTAAAAAAATTAGTTTAAGTTTGGTACGAGTACGAGGCGAAAATACAAAAGACGTCGTTCGAGGACTTGGAGATCGCTCGAAGACATTATGTCACCCGAAAGATGAAGAGATGTTATTTTGTAAAATAAATGAAGTAGAGTAGAAATAGTCCGCGTTGGTCGTCTTGTAGGCAAATGAGGTTTACCGCTATTCGTGCATGTTTGTTTTGACGTTACGTGCAGTATTGAGTGCTTGCATGTGAGACGTATTCTCCCGTTGTTGGACTAAATACTAAGTGAGTAAAGGGACTTGGTTCCTGTCTTCTATCCTGCTCGAAACTGTTACGGCTTGAGCTGTGTGCAGTTTGTCTCGAGTTATCGCCGCCATCATTTCTCTCTTGTCGTAGTCAGCTCGGGTGCATTAAGACATTTAAAGTCAAGCTCGTTATTGATACGGCTTGAGTGTGTGTTCGGTTTGTTTCGAGTTATCGACATCAAACATTTGCTCCTGTCGTGGATGATTTTGGGTGACTTTTGAAAGTTTCGCCGACTCGCTCCGAAACATGATTGAGCTCCTATAAAGTGTAGTATCCTTTATGGGCGGGGAATTTCTAAAATTGTTCAAAGGATTTTGAGCCAGATCGTTAGTAGTGTCGCACCTGGACCAATATTTTCCAATTATTTTCCTGTTAGGGTGAGGGTAATTCCTGACCGGAGACGAAGTTTTGTTGAAACACTCATGAGATGGGCTAGTGTGGGAACACCCCGAAACTGAAAGTAATAATCGCCCGATTTCAAAATCGCCCGAAACTTAATAATTGGTCGATTCCTTCAAATACTTATAATAAAACCCTAAAAAAAAATCACCCGATTCACATAAACACATACAAGAACTCATATATTCAGTTCGAATTCACGTATAACACGTAACGAAAATTTAACAAAATCATAAAGCTCAAAATCTTCTAATTCGAATGGCCTTCCAATCGAATCTTAGTATTTTTACGGAAAAGAATACGGTTTAGAAAGGGTTTGTAGGGGTTTAAAACCACCTACCTAGCCTCCAAGCCTAATTTTGATTAATTCCCTAGGCTGAAAATTCGATCAAGCTTGCTAGGATCTGCTCCTCCTTTGTATTTTCTTATTTCGGCTTAATGAAATTTCATCAAACCATGTAAGGTGTTAACACGTTAGCTTATAGAATATTTATAAGTTAATTCGAAATGTTAGCTTACCAAAAATATTCTCCGCCCCTCTCGTTCCTTTCACGTTTTGTTCTTGGAAAATACAAGTGAGGATTACTTATTGAAGTTTCGTTATCACTTAGGGTGTGTGACTAACCTTTCAAATCGTAAGTCTATCTTTGCCAAGCATGTAAGTATATCCCTTCAACGTGGCTTTCCTTTGATATTAAGTAACGATTTTTATTATCCTTGCTCACTTTTACTTTTGATTGGTTGTTTAAGGTAGTGAGACTCTAACCTCAAAGTAGGTGATCACACACCTACGTGATTTTCATGCTTGATTAATTAATAATTGGTTAATTAATATCCCTATATTTGGGCCTTAATATTTGACTTGGGTCTTTTCTTTATAAATTATTTGGACTTCCTAAACAATTTCGGCCCAACAAATATTTTCGGTTTGCTCCCGAAAATTTGGTTTCGTTCGAAAATCATCTTCATTAATTTCGAACATTACAAAATAATCCCGTACTAATTTTACGGGTATTACAAACCCATAGGCGGCCTCGTGTCCCACACTAGCCCATCTCATGAGTGTTTCAACAACTTCGTCTCCGGTCAGGAACCCTCACCCTAACAGGAATAATTGGAAAATAATTGGTCCAGGTGCGACCTACTAACGTCTGGCTCAATCCTAACATTTAGAAATTCCCGCCCATAGGATAACACTTTATAGGGCGTCAATATGTTTCGGAGAGCGGCGTTTCAAAAGTCACCCAAAATATCCACGACAGGAGCAAAATGTTTGATGTCGATAACTCGAAACAAACCGAACACACACTCAAGCCGTATCAATAACGAGCTTGACTTTAAATGTCTTAATGCACCCGAGCTGACTACGACAAGAGAGAAATGATTGGCGGCGATAACTCGGGACAAACTGCACACAGCTCAAGCCGTAACAGTTTCGAGCAGGATAGAAGACAGGAACCAAGTCCCTTTACTCACTTAGTATTTAGTCCAACGGGAGAATACGTCTCACATGCAAGCACTCTATACTGCACGTAACGTCAAACAAACATGCACGAATAGCGGTAAACCTCATTTGCCTACAAGACGACCAACGCGGACTATTTCTACTCTACTTATTTATTTTACAAAATAACCTCTTCATCTTTCGGGTGACATAATGTCTTCGAGCGATCTCCAAGTCCTCGAACGACGTCTTTTGTATTTTCGCCTCGTACTCGTACCAAACTTAAACTAATTTTTTTAAAAATTAATAAAGTACAAAATGGGGGATCAGCTGTCCCGGTCAACCCGTATAACATCAGATAAAGTACAACCTAGGGGGACCTTGTCACCCTTAACATATCACCCGAAAATAGAGGCTAAGTCCACGCTGATGGCTTTAACGTATCACACATACATAACATAAACACGTATTTGACAACAAACGCTCCAAAAAACCGAAACAAAATTTGGGCTTGTATTGGGCCAGGCCCATTAGTGTTACTTAGCTTGGCCTAATCTAGTTAAGCCCATCATACTATATTTTGGGCCAAACTTAAGATCCAAATATGGAAGGAATTAGACCATAACCTCATCGGCCCATCGAGGTTTCTAAAATCCCCGAAGCCCAAAATAAAACTACCGGCCCTTATCACTAATCAACCGGAGTCAGACTTCGCCATCGCCAGAGTTAAAACCCGGATCCGTTGATCGTCACGGTCCGGTAAAAGTAATACGTAGTATAGCGCACGACAAGGGGCAGCAGCTCGTTTTGAGCTCTCATCCACTCTATTATCTTTATAGGTATCGCTGAGATTCCGTTCAAAACATATTTAACTTGTTTTTACGCGGATCGACCAAAGACTACTAGATCTATGCCAACTACACAAAGTACACACTATAACTCACTAGCGTGAAGTATAATCCGTGGGGAGGCAACCGCTACGGTTTCTCTCCACGACGCTGCACTACGCTGGACCACTGATAACGAGACGGTGTTCCGACCATGCGAGCGCTTGGTTTGCAAACTCGAACCGAGAGCGACTCATGCTATGATGCTCAAGCGACTCGGTTAATTGCACAACCAAGAACAGTTTGGGTTCGTTTCTTAAAACCAAGCATAGCTCTGATACCACTGTTGGGGAGCACCGGGTGTCCCGAGATCGAATCCCGGGCGCAGTGGAAGTCTAAACTTTTTCTCGAGATCCCCGTAAGGAGCTCCGGATAGCTTGGTTATGCATAGAAAATATGCATGAGACGTAATAATGATTTTTGAACCTTACCCTCGTCGCGAATATCCAAGCTCTCGCTTTGTCATCCCGGTTGTCGTAGTCCGCTCCGAGCAACGTCGTGACCTCTCTGAGCTCCAACGCCTTGGCAAGAAAGCAGGTTCACCAATCTTGTTTCTGACAAAAGGGATTCTCAATCCATGGTCTAGATTGGAAGAGATGAATTTTTGAATCTTCTGCTACTTTTCTGGCAGGCTTACAGCCGTGACGAACCTTGCTCATGGTTGTGAACCCTATTTCCAGTCCATTCTTCATCGTTTCATTTCAGGAATTTAAGCCCATGTAAATATAGTTTCTAAAACATATATTTAACGTTTTATTAACGTCTCAAAGGTCGTTAAATAAATATACATCTCTCGTTATCAGATATTATCCCAGCGATCATTTTTAAGCCCGACTATCTTGGTTCGTCTCAATCCGGCATGGGAGGAATCCAAGAATTCGGTAAGCACATAGCCAATCTCGTGGTACCGAATAGATCCTGTGTTGTACGATCTTCTATCTACGAACTGACTATAGATTATCGTCGTACGTATAGGCCCTTCACTTATGTCTCTGTCGAGTGACAGCCATGGTAATGTCAAACTCACTAACCCGACACTAGTCTAATTCGTGATGATGAAATTACTAAACTACACTCCACGTCCCACGTGAGTGAGTTTTTAATCTTTGCAAAGATTCCATAGATCCTCGTCCCCGAATATGCATGGGACATATACCTCGATTAGTTGTGAGGTTGTGAATCCCTCACGACTGTCAATGCCTAGCAGTTGCACTTCGTTGTCAAGACTGCATGTCGTCGCTGACCCATGTTCAACCTCGAACAAGGCGGGCCTAGCAAACTAGTGACAAGTTAGGACCCCGAAGCCAACTCTGTTAATGATCCTTCGGTCTAAGGTCCACACACACTATTATAGTCAATCGATCGATCATTGACACTCAGCAAGTAATTAGTCATGTGACCATCGATTACGAGTCATGTCCAAATATAAGTTAATCCCCGATTCAATTCATATCAATGTTACGACCTCTCACTTCCCAAGTGAATGGTTGGCATTTTAGAGTCGTCAACAAATAAGTCATTATTGACATTCAGTCACCCTACTTAAGTCTAAGACTTATGGACTAATTTAATATCCGAGAATAATAGCTCACCGGTGCCCCCTCACTCATCCCATGAGAATCGATAACTAAATTCGTATATGTGGGATTTATTTATTTACCGTCTCACTGGATGCCTAGTAAAACTGGATAGGTAAACAAATAATATGCCTTTTGTAAATTCCATAAATACATATTTGAATACAATATCAAAATATTAAAGTGTGAATAATAGGTTCATGTTTATGCCCTATTCATTACATCCTCGAATGGCATTCCGAGGGCATATCCCCAACACATGGGACATCCAATACTGGAATGATTTATACCATTGTAACACAAATGGAATTTTAAACTTCAATGTTTGAGGAATAAGCATTTTTTGTAACCTATATTTCGAGATGTCATTATTTTCAGTGACCGATTTGGGTCGTTCTCGTCTCTCGATTACTTTAATTGTTCTTTTAGACGGAAACTAATGCACGAGAGCACATGATCTCCTTTTAGTCAACTTAAACCTCTAATTTATCTACTTCTTCGACTTAAGTCGATTAAAAGGAGATTATGTGCTCTCCCGTGTTAAATTTTATATAAATTAAAAATAAATTAACTGAGGATAACGATACAAAATCGATAATATTAAACATTAAAAGTGACATCTCAAAACATTACTAGTAATTCTCAAACCCAAAACATTAAACACTAATAACAGTCGGTGTTCTCCTCAGGATTCTCGGCTAACGGTAAAATAACCTGTGATTTGAAATAACCCGCGATGGGAAGGGCGGGAAGCAAAAGAGCAGGGAAACTCGAGAAAGTCCCTCACACCCTAGGATAGAAAGGAAACTCGGGAGAATGAAGGAGAAACAAGCCCACGGGGTAAGATTAGACGCGCGAGGGAGCACGGTGCCCTAAAAGAGGAGTCATGCAGTCAGGGGGGAGAAGCCGGAGGAAGAGCGACCCGATCGGGTGACATGGGAAGATCTTGGACGGTCGGGTCCGAGAAAGGTGAGTTGCCCGAGCTGGCTCATCTGAGAAGGAAGTGAGGGACGACCAGAGTAGAAATCGCGAGTAATCAAGAAAACTAGATGACCGTATTCTCCGATAAAGGAATGCGTCCGAGAAAGGGAGGAATGTGCCCGAGGAGGAAAGGAAGATCTCGAGCAGAACAGGCTCAGACCAGGAAGAAGAGGTCAAGACGAGGACTGGCGAAAAGAGGAAAAAATAGAACGTGGGTTAAATGAGAAGATCACGTTCTCTACACGACGCCCGCGAACAAGGCGGGCTGGGGAAAGACCAGGTCATGGCATAATGAAATGAGCCTACTATAAAAGGTAACGGGTAGAAACGTCTCCGGTACGCAAACTTAAAACAAAACTACTTACTAGCCTAGCACCTGTTTTCACCCCTTTTTGAGAAAGACACTGACTTAAGCAACGGAGGGGCGTCGCCGGCAACCACTCCGGCTCCCTCTAACCCATTCTCTTTGGTTTTGGAGTGTTAGGTTCGAACATTGGCAGTCATTGGTTCAAGAAGGCGCGTCCAAGTTCGTCGTCAGCAGATGTTGTTTTCTGCGAAACACATTATACGGTTTGCGAAAGAGATTTATTCTTATCCGGTGAAACATAGGTTTCGAGCAAATGTGATGATGGTTTAAGAGCAACTCCTATCGTACCTGAAAACAAAAAATATAGAGTAAATGTGGTCCAATGGTACTGCAATCCTGATGCATTATGGGTCACTTGCTTTCTCTCTCATCCATAAAACGCATATATGCGTTTGCATTCCATAAGATGCGTTTGTACTTTTCTATTTGCAAATAAAGCCTTTTATATATTCCATTGATTATAGACGTCATCTAAAAATAAAAAATATATAAAATTTGTTTTTATTTGTATATAAGCCCTTGTATATGTTTTTCTTTCTGCAAAATTGCTCATAATTTTCTAATTTTTCTTTTTGAATTTGTTAGTAAAATATTATTTGAAAAGTTTTAAAGTATGTGGGTAGTATTGAAATTAATGAAAGTTGGTATAAAAGAGAATATTTAAAAACAAGCGTTTGAGTTTGAGGATGAGTTCTTCAATTGGAGATAAATCACTGCATTTGAGTTTGAGAATGATTTTGAGCTTGAATGCGTTGGAGATGTCTACTAGGAGGGAAGTTCACCAAACTCGCTGCAAACGAATGGCTCTCTATTATTGCTCACAAACCTCTCCTCCGATCGACGGCCTAAAACTCACCACACCCACGGCGAAGATCGCTGGAACGAGCTATGTCTTCTCCGCATCTCCGCCACAAGCTCACCTCAAAAAGTCCACCTAGTTATCACTCAAACCGTCTCCTATTTTGACCCTCTTCATCAGACCCTTAAAGCCCCACCACCCAAAAATTGTCGCCGCCACGACGGTAAAATCCCTCTTCACGGGTGATGTCGTCGAAAAATGACCTACCGCAAGAACACACTAACGAGCTCTTACCCGCCTGATTTCCGCCGCACGTCCAGGCTGAGACCTGTCGGACAAGGTAAATTTTCGGGGGTCGTTTGCCCTCTTGCCTTAGTCAAGAGGGTAGTTCCATTTTAAGGTAGTATGCGGAGAAAAAAGGCAAAGTAACGGCATATGATCGGAAAAACGTACCGGGATTGTGGATCTTCCATCGATATTTATAGTGTCGTGAGGAATACGCCCGTCCCTTGGGCGGTTATTCCTTACATTTGACCTCTATTGGCGGTTTCCTCCATTTTTGGCGTTCGTGGGTCGGATCGTGGTTGGTTTTTCCCACGTCTAAGCGATTACTTGTACGTGGGAGGCTTGCAACCACGATCTGGAATTATGAGTTGGTGTCCTCGAGCATTCCTGGCACGTGGCTGATCCACGACTTCGGGTTCTCTAGGCGCGTGGTTGCCTTCCGCGACTTCGGGCATTTCCTGTTCGGACAAGCTTGTGGGCCTTCCTTTCCCCGCACGAATGGCCAGGGTAGTGCCGATTCCGGAGGGGAGATCTTGGCTGTTTCCTTGTTAGACCTCAGGCCGAGGTTTCCAAGTGCAAAGGGCCTTTGAAGGACCCGAGGATGAGAAAACCCCGAAGGGAGATCCGCCTTCCCCAGGTCGGGGCCTCAAGGTATGGCATCCGTTTAGGCACTTGCCTTAGTGCCCCTGAGGGGCGAGGTGCGCGGTCTCCGTTCTATCAGGGGCGAGGTGCTATTACCTTCGGGGCCTTTTTAAAGGCGGGGCGGAGGCGTTAAGTTTGTTGTAGCCGATCGGGGATTTTGCCGCGTAGGGGTGAAATCCCGGGGGTAACAATAGTCCCCCTTTAAATAGTCCAAAATAGTGTGAATTTTGGACGTGGTGTGGTAGCGGCAAAATGCCGAATTGGTGGCGGATTTATTCGGGGATTGGTTGGAAGTCCTTCAAGCTTGGCAGGGGCTTTCTTCGGCTGATATGCCACCCCGTCCTTTAAATAGTCCAAAAGAGTGTGTGAATTTTGGACGTGGTCTGGTAGCGGCAAAATGCTCGAATTGGTGGCGGATTTATTCGGGGATTGGTTGGAAGTCCTTCAAGCTTGGCAGGGGCTTTCTTCGGCTGATATGCCACCCCGTCCTTACTGCTACGTGTTACCTCGCCATTGGTCGCTGCCCATGGGACGTTTGAGCGGGAGTTCTGGCGCCCTTTCCCAGGATCGGCGTGAGCCGTCCTGATTCGTCGATCCCGTCCAGATCCAAGGGCCCAGATCAATCAGCTGGGGCCTATATATACCCCCACCATTTCTTCATTTCTCTCTTTACGCTTTCTCGCTCTCGAAATTTACCCGAGCTCCCGATCTCATCTAGCTTCTCGTTCCAGCTTTTAGGTACTTGTATGTTTTTCTCTCTCTACTTCTTTCTTTCCTCCCTTTTTTCAATATGTCTTCCCGTAGTGGTAGCGATTCCTCAGATAGTTCCTCTTCGGGTAGTTTTGAGAATAGTGACTCGGGTAAGACCGTTAGTGATGATGTTGGGGAGGTGGGCACATCGGGAAATATGGAAATAGTGGTTCAGCCCGAACCGACAGCTCCCCTAGGCCATCCTCTTCTCAACCTAGATCACCCTCCCCTAGAAAAAGACTTTCGCGATGTGCGATCTCATCGAGCGGCGGTGAGGGAGTGGGTTAGAGGCAATTCATGAAAAGGCTCGGAGTCGGGCAAGGGTCGATAATGAGGAGGGGGAATTTCTCCGTTGGCACGAGATCAAGGTGTCTTCCTTTACTTCAGCCCAAATCCCTCATCTTAGGGCCAACTCGGGTATGTCCGACCAGTTTGAGATCATAGTGCCCTCCCTAACTGATTTCGCTAGTGACCTCCCGGATGGTTTTGGTACATACTTTCTCGGCCAAATAGACATGGGTCTTAGGTTCCCTCTTCCCCAGTTCCTTGTAGATGTCTTCAAATACTATGGCATTTCTCCAGGTCAGTTGGCCCCCAACTCCTTCAGTCACATTCTTTCGTTAGCGGTCCTTTTGAGTAGCTTTGGTTCTTCCACTATCCAGATGATCGATTTTTCTTGAGGGTCAGTAAGAAGGAAGAGGGGAAGTTCTTCTTTTCCCCCTCACCTCGATACCCCGATCTAATTCAAGGCCACCCCTCATCCCATAAAGGTTGGAGAAGTAAATATTTCTTCCTTCGTTCTCCGAAGGCAGCCCCGAAAACCAGCTGCTTCCTTTTTCCTGAGAGGACGACACGTCCATTGAGGATCCCCTTCCTTCAAGTTCGAGTCAAGCCGAGTCTTTTTTGTCAAAAGTCGGTGAAAGGAAATTCTTAGCCCCTGAACTCATAAAAGACGACCTTCTCTTCTTCTTCGAGTTTAGTTCAAAGGTGACCGAGGTGCCTCCCAACCTAGGTATATACCCTCACTACCCAAACCGCGTAGGCTCGAGTTTCCCTATGCGAGATGTTCTTAAATTTTTGATTTCGTAGCTCAACGTATGGATATCGCTACCGTCGCTGCCATGACTCTTTCTGACGAGGAGGATGAAGTCCAAGTCGTCTGCCAGACTCACGCAGCTCCTCCCTCCGGACCGAAAGGGAAGGGAAAGGCCACCGTTTCCGCCTCGAGGGCCAAAAGGCGACGAGCAAGAGGCCGTCGACGACCTCGGCAGGGACTTATTCGAAGAGGTCCAAGACATCCTTCACGCCACCTCCTCCCTCTTCAGGCGGACTGGTGGCTTTGGGTCGGGCAAAGCAGCCTCGTTTCTTCGAAGTGACCGCCCAGGGTGAATGCTGACAGTTCTTGAAGGAGTTCCCCAGCGAGGAGAATAAGAAGTGCTCCCGTAGTATCTCCAACCCGAGATACGGGATGCTATCTCTGCGTCCTTCGGGCAGGTAGGTTCTGGGGTTCTCACTAGTTTTAACTTTACTTCATTTTTTCTGGAGTCCCTACTGCCGGCCATTCTATCTAGTTTTCCCTTATGCAGGGCCTCGTACTCATATCCGACGCCATGAAGCGTTGGGTTCATCTCTCCGGGAGCTAGGAGACTTTGGAGAAAAAGGTCGAGGCCATGGAGGAGGAGAAGGTCACGGGCCAGCGTCGGAAGGAGCTTCTTCGGAAGCAATTGACCGAGGTGAGGCAGCCACTTTCCCAGGCTGAGACTGACAGAAAGCGCTCCGATGAACTTAGGCCAATGGGGAGGCTGTCCGCCGATCTCTGGAGACTCAGCGGGCGGAGGATCATTTCTCGAAGAGGGACTTCGCGGAAGGGATGCGCCAGTATTTCAAGTACGACTTCTATGGGTGTCTCTCCCATCTTCGAGAGACTGGGTACGACCGTTCTGCCCATCCCTTCGGCTTCCTCAATACCGACCACGCCCTACAGAATGCTCCCGAAGGTGGCTATAAACCAGAGCCTAGGGTCGAGGTTCCTCCCCCTAAAGCACCGACTCCGCCCCTTGTGGAGGAGGTGGTCAAGGAGCCCGAAGCTGAAGAAACTAGGGGCGATGTGGGGGAAGGGAACCCTGAGGGTGCGGATGAGAAGGCTTAGTGATAAACGCATTTTCATTCGTTTATCTCCATCATTTTCATGTTGAATATTTGGTTTATGTGAGTTGTCTCGTGCATTTATTCATAATTTTTACATATTTTGATGTCAAATGTATATGAGGCGATATTTGGGAGGAACCGCGTAAACATGGAGCAGAAATCAACATTTTTCCATCAACACAGCCTGATACATGGCCATGTTTGTCAGAGAAAGGAAAAACAAACTTGCTGCCCTTCAACATGGCCTGATACACGGCCATGTTTGTCAGCATAAAGGAAACCATAGTTGCGGCCCTTCAACATGGCCTGATACATGGCCGTGTTGAGCAATAGTGTTGGGCCTTAAACCCTAAGCCCGAATGATACATGGCCGTGTTTGAGGCCATGTTCACCATGTTTTCTACTTAAGCCGCAATTTGAAGCCCTAAGAGGGGCTAAGCCGCCACAACTCATCTCTAATCACTCAAGACACCTCAAGGACGACTCAAGAACCCTAGAGATCAATCTCAAATGATCTATAGGTGCTAAAGTGAAGATTTGAAGCTCATTTACACCGGAGAATCAAACAAAGTACGAGGGATAAACTTGAGTTCTAAATAGGGAAGAATCTATGTCTTTCTCTGCTTTATTTCGTATACATTTCCTGGCTTCTTCCTTCATTATGAGTAGCTAATAATTTTGTGTGTTTGGGATGAGAAGAACGCTAGATAGCGTCGTAGTTTGGACGTAAAATACTCGTGGATGCATGATATGACTTTGTATCATTTATGACAGCTTTTATCCGATTCAATATGTCTATGTATTGTTTTGAGAATCACATTTGGCATGTCTATGTGTTGGTGTGATGTTTAGTAGACCGTTACGGGCGAAAGCTAAATAACGGTTCGTTCTATCGTAAACGTTAGGCGTCGACTATAGGGCGAAAGCAAATAGTCGACCCTCACCATAGATAAACTACTATATATTCTCGTGACCATTTACGGCAAAAGCTAATTTGGAAACGAGTAGGAATTATCATGACATAGCCATTAATCATGTGGTAACGGTAGTTATAACTTCATCGACAGTATCTGTCTGATATTGGAAATATTATCCCCATGTCTAATAATTTAATTATTTCTTTCATAACTACCTCTTTCATGGCCGGATTGAGTTTGGTGGGATTCGAAATCCCAAGCACATTACTTTTAGTCAAAGTTACTCTTAAATCTTTAGTTGTGTTTTGATCAATTTTCTGTGTTAGTTTAAGTTGTTGTGACTTAGTTCAACTATAAAAATCTCAACCGTTTGTTAGGCTAGATATTGAATTGATAGGTTATTACTAGTTATCGAGATTATTCCTCGTGTTCGATACTCGGATACTCGCTATAGCTATTTTACAAACGGTAGGTACACTGCCTATCGCGCGTGGTGATAGTTATAACATATTCGTTTTAATTATTACTTGACGTACTTGCACGAACATTTATTTAAAACGTACACGCTAGCGATCAAGTTTTTGGCGCCGTTGTCGGGGAATAATTTGATATTAGGAACACCCGTGTTCGGTAGTTTAGCCATTCACTTATTTGTTACTTTATTCTAGTTATCAGAATTTCTTTGTTTTGCGATTATTCTTCCGTTTGTGACTTGTTAATTAACTAACTAGATTCGTTGATTTCTTCAAGGTGTACTTTTATGGTGAATGACCCGAAATCATCCATCGTATCCACTCATTGAAGCATCTCCGAATTTCGAGCGTACGTTGCGACGAAGACTAAGGCAGGAAGTAATTGGAAGTTCTTCGTCCGACAATCTTTTCAGCTAGTTGATTATTCTCAAGACACAACAGAAGGTTCTCAGGACACGGCAAGCACTTCACACGTTGAGACGTCGGTTGATAGTTTGGGAACACCAAAGAAAATGGCAGATCAAGAAGTTAATAATGAGGAGCAATCACTGCAAGATTTGCTCAAGCACGACACACTTGGTGGTACGGAATCGACAATTGTGATACCACCTTTCGAGAACAACAACTTCGAGTTGAACATTCGTGGCTTCAAATGATATTTCAGACGGCCCAATTCGAAGGAAGGTCTGAAGATGATCCGTACAAACATATAAAGGCGTTTCTGGCAATTGCGGACACTATCAAGATTAATGGAGTTCCAAATGACACCATCAAGCTTATGTTATTTCCATTTTCTCTCAAAGGCAAAGCAAAGGAGTGGTTAGAGCTATTACCACCTAGGTCTATCACTACTTGGGACGAGCTGCGAGGAGCTTTCCTTGGCTACTTCTTCCACAATCGAAGGTACTTCGGTTGAAAACTGAAATTTCGCTCTTTCATCAGAAGGACACGGAGAACCTCTACGAAGTTTGGGAGAGGTACAAACCTTATTAAAGAGATGTCCGCAGCATGAAATGACAAAGGCCGCAATCATTAATCGATTCCACGAAGCACTCAATGATCAAACGGTCATATGCTAGACGGGGCTGCAAACGGAGGACTTGTGAAGCTCAGTGCCACAGAAGCATGGAACCTAATTGAAGATTATAAAAGGAACAACTTCATGCGAGGCAACACAAGAATGAGGGTGCCTGGAGTGTTCGAAGTAAGTGAGGACACGGCTATGAATGCTAATTTTGACGCTCTTCAACAACAAGTTGCCACGACGCAAACTCAACTTCAGACTATGATCAATGCGCTACTACCAAAAGTTACCCAACCACCGACCTTTAATGCTGTAATGACGTCGATGACCGCCGCACCACCGTAACAGATGCATTCATACCGCATTGTGGTAATTGTGGTGCAGCCCACGAGACGTCGGAATGTCAAGCCATACCACCGGTGGAACACGTTGACTACATGGGAAATTATCAAAGACAGAGAAGCTTCCAACCTCGAGCACATCCGAATCTTTCTTACGGAAATCAAAGCCATCAAGTGCAAAGGCAATCTGGTTTCCAACAAGGGCCACCACGGGATTTCAAGCCGGAGGATCATGCAATCACTATCAGAATACGGCTCAGGGTTCTGGATCAAATGACATGAGGGATATGAAGGGTATGATGGAGAGACTCCTCTCAAACTTTGACAAGACTACTCAAGCCCATGAGAGTCAATTAACAAAGATGGAAGAACAATTCCAATCCATCGATATTCGAGCTCAAAATACAGATGCATCTGTACGAAAATTGGAGTTGCAAGTTGGCCAAATAGCAAAGCAATTGACTGAACGACCTCAAGGTTCACTTCCCAGCTATACCGAGACGAATCCTAGGGAACATTGCAAGGCCATCACTTTAAGGAATGGAAAGGAGCTACAAGAGCGGGAGCAGACTGTATGAAAGCAATCTCCGAAACGCCGAGGGCCATGAAGAGCACGTTTAAAAGAAAAATGAAGAAGAGAAGCCCGAAAGAGTGGAAATTGAAAAAGAGAATGAGAAGGAGATTAGCCGACCAAAGCCATATCAACCAAGATTCCCTATCCAGCTAGACTGAGGAAGGATCGAGATGAGGAACAGTTCGGTAAATTCATGGGTATGTGTAAACAAATGCATGTTAACTTACTGTTTGTTGAGCCATTACGCAGATGCCTCGTTTTGCGAAGTTTCTAAAGGACTTGCTCACCAACCGAAGGAAGCTTGAGGATGTGTCCACTGTGTGCCTAAGAGGAGAATGTTCAGCCATCCTACAAAGCAAGATGCCGAAGAAGCTTAAGGATCCAGGGAGTTTTACTATTCCCTGTCTTATTGGCGATGTTGTTTGTCGAACGCGCTTTATCCGATCTAGGAGCTAGTATAAATTAAATTCCATATTCAATGTTTAAGAGACTAGGTCTCGGCGAGCCCAGACCCACTAGGATGAGCCTTCAATTGGCCGATGGATCTTTAAAATACCCTCGAGGTGTTATCGAGGATGTCCTAGTTAAAGTAGATAAGTTTATTATCCCCGCCAATTTTGTCATCTTGGATATGGAGGAAAACGAAAATATTCCTCTCATCCTCGGTCGACCCTTTTTAGCCACCGGTGAATCGATGATAGATGTCAGAAATGGCACTTTGACTCTAACGGTGGACGGTGAGAAAGTGACTTTTAATATGGCAGATTCTATAAAGCCCTAGCTCACTTGATGATAAATGTTATTACGTGGATGTGTTTGATCACAATGTTCTCTTCTCTTTGGAGGACTTATTGCAGGTTATTGGCGGAAACGATAAGCAAATATCCACAATAATGGCCATTGATGAGTATGACGACGACATTGATGAGCCCGTAACGACTGTCCAGGAAATTAAAGAGGAGGATAAGGAGAAGAGCTCGATAGAAGAGCCACCGGTCTTTGAACTCAAGCAATTGCCCGAGCATCTCGAATATGCATGTGTAGACGGTGATTCAAAATTACCGGTGATTATATCCTCAAACCTCGACGATGGGCAGAAAGACCAACTATTAGAAGTGTTGCGAGAGCACAAGAAGGCCTTGGCGTGGAAGATATCAGACATTCGGGGGATTAGCCCGAGTTTTTCTACGCACAAAATTCTCATGGAGGACGACTTCAAACCTGTAGCCCAACGACAAAGGAGGTTAAACCCAAACATGAAGGACGTTGTCAAAAAGGAAATTACTAAGCTACTAGATGCCGGAGTGATTTATCCAATCTCAGATAGCGCGTGGGTAGTCCAGTTCAGGTGGTTCCAAAGAAGGGAGGACTGTAACCGCTTGGCGTGTATGCATCGACTACAGGAAGTTGAATGATGCCACGAGAAAAGATCATTTCCCTTTACCCTTTATTGATCAAATGCTTGAAAAGTTATCTGGACGTGCATTTTACTGTTTTCTCGACGGTCTGTCAGGTTATTTGCAGATTCCTATAGCACCGGAGGACCGAGAGAAGACCACGTTCACTTGCCCGTTCGGAACATTTGCTTATCGGCGGATGCCATTTGAACTGTGCAACGCCCCTGCCACATTTCAGCGATGAATGATGGCGATCTTTGATGAATTGGTTGGCGACATTATGGAAGTGTTCATGGACGATTTCTTAGTGTTCGGAACCTCTTTCAATAATTGCTTACTAATCTCAAGAGTTTGTTAGAACGTTGTGAGGAAACGAATTTAGCACTTAACTGGGAAAAATGTCATTTTATGGTTCGAGAGGGCATAGTTTTGGGATACAAGATATCCTCTAAGGGGATTGAAGTGGACCGAGCTAAGATCGAGACAATTGAAAAACTACCAATCCCCTCGAATGTAAAGGCTGTTAGGAGTTTTCTAGGTCATGCAGGATTTTATCATAGATTCATAAAGGATTTTTCAAAAATTGCTCGACCGATGTCTAAGTTATTAGAAAAAAATGCTCCGTTCGATTTTAATGATGAATGTATTAATGCTTTCATGTTGCTTAAAGAGAGACTTGTATCCGCACCCATTGTGACCGCTCCCGATTGGCGGCCACCTTTTGAACTTATGTGTGATGCTAGTGACTACGCAGTGGGACCTGTATTAGGGCAGCAGAAAGATAAACATTTTTTACCAATCTTTTATGCGAGTAATACGTTAGATGTAGCTCAAGCCAACTACACTACCACCGAAAAGGAACTCCTAGCTGTCGTGTTCGCCTTCGACAAATTCAGATCATCTTATTTTAACGAAAGTTATTGTTTTTACTGACCATTCTGCACTTAAGTATTTGCTAGCGAAGCCGGATGCAAAGCCTTGACTCATCAGATGGATTTTACTCCTTCAAGAGTTCGACATCGAGATTCGAGACAAGAAAGGTGCAGAGAACGTTGTCGTAGACCACCCTCTCGACTAGAGGAGCATGAAATACAAGATACCGATAGAAGGACAATCGTCGATACGTTCCCGAATGAGCATTTGTACTCCGTACGAACAGTAAGCAAAGAAATCCCTTGTTTTGCAGATTTAGCTAACTACCTTGTTGCGAGGATCTTACCTAAGGAGTACTCGAGTCAACAAAAGAAGAAATTCTTTTCTGATTTGAAGTACTACTTTTGGGAAGACCCTTATCTTTTCAGGAGATGTGCAGACCAAGTAATCAGAAGGTGCATTGCTTTCCCCGAAACAATAAAGATTATCGAGGATTGCCACGGCGGACCAACCGGAGGGCATTATGCAACGACTCGAACCGCCCAAAAGGTACTTGAATGCGGCTTCTATTGGCCGACAATTTTTAAGGATGCTAATATGTACGTCAACACATGTGACCAATGTCAACGAGCAGGTAACATCTCTAAACGCGATAAAATGCCTCAGAACTTTATCTTAGTTTGAAAAGTGTTCGATTTTTGGAGCATAGACTTTATAGGTCCATTTCCTAGCTCGTACAACAACAAATATATTATTGTGGCTGTTGACTACGTGTCCAAGTGGGCGGAAGCTCAAGCTTTACCCACGAACGATGCTAGGGTTTTGTTAGATTTCTACGAGCATTGTTCTCACGGTTCAGGTCACCTAAATGCATTATTAATGATAGGGGTACTCATTTTTGCAACATCCAATTCGCACGTACCTTAGAAAGATATGGTGTTAAGCATAGCACTTCTACTCCTTATCACCCACAAACAAGTGGTAAATAGAAGTTATTAACCGTGAGTTGAAGCGCATTCTAGAGAAAACCATAGATGGGAATCGACGGGAATGGGCGAATAGGCTTAACGATGCACTTTGGGCTTATAGGACTGCATATAAGACACCAATAGACACTACCCCATATCGACTAGTTTACGGAAAGGCATGTCACCTTCCTGTTGAACTAGAACATAAAGCCTACTGGGCGATAAAGTCTTTAGACCTCGATTTGGTGCAAGCCGGTGAAAAACGTAAGCTCCAAATCAATGAGCTTGATGAATGGCATTTGTCGGCATACGACAATGCAAAAATGTATAAGGAACGCTCAAAAGCATATCACGATAAGAAGATCAAGCAACATAGAGAATTTCAAGAGGGGGATGAAGTCCTCCTTTTCAATTCTCATCTTAGACTTTTTCCCGGAAAGCTAAGATCTCGTTGGTCTAGACCTTTTACGATAACAGGGAAATTTCAAGGTTAATGGCCAACGACTGAAGCATTATTACGGTGGAGGAGAAGACACGGGCGCAAAGGAGGTCATGTACCTCGATTTCAAGCTACCATAGAACGAAAAGGTACGTCTGGCTCACGACGTTAAAGAAGCGCCTCTTGGGAGGCAACCCAGGTAATTGTATTAATATTTAAACTAAGTGTATACCTTAGGATAATTACAATTCTTTTTTTTTTAAATAAATAAAAAATATTGCACTGTTGAAAGACACGGCCTTGTACAGGGCCGTGTCTGGCCATGTTTGTGTAAGAAACCTAGCGGCCATCTTACACGGCCCATTACACGGCCGTGTCTAGCCGTGTATGAACTAGACCGCCTTGCGGCCGGATTACACGGCAAGAAACACGGCCATGTCTCAATGCCACTTCAAAAACAAAAAAAACAAAAAAAAAAAAAAAAAAAAAGAAGAGGTCCGATTGCTACACCTCGCACAATGGCCGTGTTGCCTTGATGAGACCTCACGGCGTCATAACATGGCCACGAACATGGCCATGTCTATCTCCATAAAAAAATTATATAAAAGATAAAAAAATTAATTAATATTATATTAAAAATAATTAAAATATTATAATAAAAGTAAAAAAAATAAACAAAGAAAATAAAATAATAATAATAACTAGAAAAAAATAAAATAAAATTATTAAAAAAATGAGTAAAAGAATAATAAAATAATAATAATAAAAGAAAAAATAAATAAAAAACAATAATAAATAAAATAATAATAATAATAATAATAACAATAATAACAATAATAACAAGGATAATAAAATTGCGAATATTGAGGGAGAGTTTTTGCTTTCTCAAACTGATCTTATATCGCAGCATTTGCATAGGATTTTCACAGGTTTTCGTCATTAATCTATCAAAGTGCGAAACTCACAATGCAAAATCAAGAGACGGGATGGAACGATAGTTTTACTTCATATAAGATAGGTTACATACCAATACAACGTGTGAGGACCCAACACAAAAGTAATTAAAACTGCAAATAACGCAAAAGACGGAACAATAGTTCTGCTTCATAAGGCCAGTTACTCATAAGTACACCTTGTGAGAACCCAACACACGAAAGCCAGTAAACCTGCGAACAACCCCACAAGAAGAGCAAAGTTGAGTGATAGCATATCTAAATTACGTCGAAACCTCGCCTATTCTTCATTCTCATTCTCACGGCCTTGCTGTTGTCCCCAATTCATAGTGGCTAGCTAACCTAGGATGTCGAAAATGAGATTGCTGAAGACGCGTGATTAATGGTAAATGGTGCTGTTGTGTGGTTCGAGCAATGTCTATTTATAGGCATGAAGGGAACAAAATTATCAAGCCCGACAAATCAAATAAATAATACAGACGAATTTTTGACTTGACGATTTGGCACCGCGAGAGAAAATGATATTTTCTTTGTCGTTTATCAGATTTTTCCTAGCGCAAATCGTTCTCGAGAAACGCATCGATTCGGGGTTGATCTTAGTAAAAATATATATAATAATAATAAAACAAAAAAAACAAAAAAAAAACGAAAAAATATATATAAATAAATGAATAATCAAAACTATTAAATAATACTAAAAATAAAAAAATAAAAAATAGAAACGCTTTCTACACGGCCATAAACATGGCCGTGTTACCTCAAATCAACACCACGGCAACTTCACACGGCCTTTAACATGGCCGTGTGATACTCACTCTCTATAAAAAAAATTAATTTCAACCTTAAAACGATTCTTCCACACAAACACACACTTTCACTTCATATTTTCTACACATCTATCATACCATTTCTCACCAATTACGCTTCTCCCGACCGGCGACGAATTCCGGCGACAAGCTCCGGTGAAACTTCTAACATCCATTCTCATCGATTTAAGCAAGAACGGTATACTCATCTACACCCTCAATTTCGTTCTTACATGCCAAACTCCGATTTTTCCACGTTTTGATGCCCGTACCTTATGTATTCGGGGTAGTACACGTAGTTCATGAATTGGGTCCTGCTAATTTCGCTACAATTGCAAATGAAATTTCATGTTTGTCAAGAACCCTAATTTCGACATTTGGGGATGCAATTTTCATTTATGTTGTTGTTCAAAGGTGGATTTTCGGTTTGGGAGGCAATACATTACTTTGCAAACGTGATGGGTTAGCTAATTTCAACAACATTGTTAGTTAATTTCATGTTCATTATTTGTGCATAGCACGTGTTCAATGAAATGCCTCACTTGGGTTGGAGTTGATTTGTTACCTACTTAAAGGGTTTGATGAAGAAAACCTAGTCTCTTTGTGTGGTTATGAAGTTGATGTTTGATCGAGTTGAGCTAGCTTTTATTTAAATTTGTCTTCTCGAGACTCACATTCACTTTGTAGGTACGATGTCTCGACGAAAACCGACACGTGCTAGCTCCTCCCGCCACCCGCGCAACACCACCTCTAGCCCACCGGCACGCAACCGGTGGCGCGGGCCAACAGACACGGTGGATTTGCTATCCGCTATGGGCACTTTCACTAGTGACGAGGCCCGTGGTAAGCGGTACGATAGGCTCAAAGGCATGAAATTCTTGCGCACTGATCGACTCCACCGAGAGACCCTTGACCGCCTCGGCATCGTGCACCAGGTCGACCAATATCTTTCAACGAGTAGTTGGGACGCACTTTTTAGCATCGACGAGCCAGCATACGTGGAACTCACACTGGAGTTCCTCGCCACCTTCTCATTCGATGAGCACGACTGCAGTAGGGTTGTCCGTTTCCGCGCATTCAATAAAGAGCATGTGGTTAGTCTCGATAATTTGTGTAGAGCGCTCGGTCTCAAAGTCCCAAGCTATGAACACGGCGAACCCGACGCCACCGATCATTACAAGTTCAAGCTTGATCGGACGGACGTGAGGAATGAAATTTGGCGCGAGATGATACGCCCCCAACTTTTAGGCCAGCCAGAAGCAGATTATAAAAGTACCCAATCGAAGGCTTCATCGCTAATGATGCCGGGTCTACGATACATCCATCGGCTTTGCACCACATTTGTCACCGCACGAGGCTATTCACACGGCATGGTCACATTACGGGATCTCTTTTACCTCCACCGCATACGCAATGGACACAAGGTACATATCGGACTAGCTATGGCCCACGGATTCCGGCAACAGTTCGAGGGACACGAGAAAGGAAAGATCATGGTGGGACCATTTATCACTAAGCTGGTGAAAGGATTGGGTTACTGGCCAGAAGATGAGCCAAACATGACAGTATTTAACGGGTGGAAGAACTTGGACGCTGCGACACTTCACATGATGCAGGTGATCGAAAAGCTGCCTGGGTGGAAACTATTTGTATCGATGACACGAAGAGTACCGCGCATACACCGATATCCCGTTGCCTCTTGCCATGGAAGGCCCGCTCCCGCATCCAATCAACGAGAGTGCTGGTAGTCATACTGATTCTGCCGGCCCGTCCACATTTAATCGTCGAGATTTTTCTGGTATCACCTCTTACGTCGACGACCGTGTCGCCGCCCTCCGCGAAGAACTAGCCCAACAACGAGCCGCGGATCGGGAGGAGAATGCAGCTGCCCATCATCGACGCGCGGTGGCCAAACGGAAACTCCAGAAGAGGATGGATCGTCAGGAGCAAGCGCTGAAGAAAGTCCAAGATGCCATGAAGTTGATTGCGGAGTCCCGCAAGCTGGTTGATCAAGGCGATGAGCCATCGTCCCCCGAGGATGACTCCTAGTATCCCCGTCGACCCTGATTTCTAGTTTTCCTTTTGTAGACTTTAATGCTTTGATATCCTACTATCTGTTTCTCGACTTATTATTTTGTTTTTAACGTCTTTTGTTTAAATCGTCGGCTTACAGGGCAAACATCGTTAAGTATGCAAAGCTCGCACGCAACATATTTATTTGGAATCAACCACCCAATCACAACTTCAAATGTGGGGAGGAGGACTTACCATTCATGCTTCAACCTCGTCACACTTCGCCATCATGCTCACAACATTATTCTCAAGTGTGGGGAGGGGGAATTTTGCGTGAACAATGTTTTTTTTTTAGTTTCAAATGTGCGTGATCCTTTGTGAAAATGAATGTTCTTTTAATGTTTGGCATGATCAGTTGTTCATTATCTTAAAAATGGATTGCATGCTAGGGAATTATGTGAGCAATTAGGACATGTACAATGATTGATTTCTTCCGACACGAACGAGTTTGGTGATACTATGAAAGATTCGTATGCATGACCCACCCACTTTGTGAGATTTTTTAGCTAAATAGCTTTTTGCTCACTTGTTTGGTTGTGTAAAGTGCGTAGTTAAATTCTCTCTTAAACTTTCTCGTGGTGCATGTTGAAAATTACTAAGGTGAGACAGCGTGAAAATGAGGAAGGAATTAGGAGATAAGTCCATAGCCAAAGTTTCCGACCACGTCTGATCACCGTAGTTAGCCACTTTGAGCCTGGGCCTTTTTACGGGGAATTATAAGCCGCTGACCTAAGAAGCTTTCAGATATCATCTTACCCGATTAATAGAGAAAGTGGAGGTTAAGTGCCAATGTCGAAAAGCGTAGCCCGGCCGTTGTTTAAAACATTTATATCTCCTTTAGATAATCTGGCGTTAAGAACTCCTCCATCGATAATCTCTCACCCGCAAAGGGACTGAGAGAAGAGGGGCTTAGCGACTCGAGAAGAGGAGCTTAGATACGTGGGAAAAATGTTAAGAAACCTTCCTTCGATAATCTCTCATGCTAAAAAAAACAGTTAGAGAGAAGAAGGGGCTTAGCATAGGTTTATGAAAAAAAGAAAAAAAATACAAGACGGCAAGAGCTAACCACGACGTATGCGGCGCGCTATCGAACAATGGCACGACACCGACATGATTGCTTTGATATTTTCGATTGAAGTTTACTATATAGTCAGTTGATCCCTACTATAACCCGGAAAATACCTTCTGATTCACGCCTTATCACCGAGAGTAGTAGATGTATGATCCACTTGCGAGTTTATCGTATGGACTAGACTACTGCATGAATTGAGGGAATTCACCGACATTGAGCCTACACCCCGAGTTATCCGAGTGAATTCCTGCATAGTACGGATCCTGATTAATATTGCTAAAGAAGTTCATGTTGTTTCGAGGTTGTCATTGTGTCATGTTTCAAAATTGTTGATTAATTCCGTTTCATGTTTTTCTATTTTGAACGATGATGTGCAAAGGACATGTATTATGTTTTTTTGATTTGTTAGCCTAAATTGCTTGAGGGCAAGCAAAAGCTCAAGTGTGTGGAGGTTTGATGAACGCATTTTCATTCGTTTATCTCCATCATTTCCATGTTGAATATTTGGTTTATGTGAGTTGTCTCGTGCATTTATTCATAATTTTTACATATTTTGATGTCAAAGGTATATGAGGCGATATTTAGGACGAACCGCGTAAACATGGAGCAGAAATCAACATTTTTCCATCAACACAGCCTGATGCATGGCCATGTTTGTCAGAGAAAGAAAAAAAAAACTTGATGCCCTTCAACATGGCCTGATACACGGCCATGTTTGTCAGCATAAAGGAAACCATAGTTGCGGCCCTTCAACATGGCCTGATACATGGCCGTGTTGATCAATAGTGTTGGGCCTTAAACCCTAAACCCGAATGGTACATGGCCGTGTTTGAGGCCGTGTTCACCATGTTTTCGACTTAAGCCGTAATTTGAAGCATGACCTGATACACGGCCATGTTTGTCAGCATAAAGGAAACCATAGTTGCGGCCCTTCAACATGGCCTGATACATGGCCTTGTTGATCAATAGTGTTGGGCCTTAAACCCTAAACCCGAATGGTACATGGCCGTGTTTGAGGCCGTGTTCACCATGTTTTCGACTTAAGCCGTAATTTGAAGCCCTAAGAGGGGCTAAGCCGCCACAACTCATCTCAATCACTCAAGACACAAGGACGACTCAAGAACCCTAGAGATCAATCTCAAATGATCTATAAGTGCAAAAGTGAAGATTTGAAGCTCATTTACACCGGAGAATCGAACAAAGTACGAGGATAAACTTGAGCTCGTTAAATAGGGAAGAATCTATGTCTTTCTCTGCTTTGTTTCGTATACATTTCGTGTCTTCTTCCTTCATTATGAGTAGCTAATCATTTTGTGTGTTTGGGATGAGAAGAACGTTAGATACAGTCGTAGTTTGGACGTAAAATACTCGTGGACACATGATATGACTTTGTATCGTTTATGACAGCTTTTATCCGATTTAATATGTCTATGTATTGTTTTGAGAATCACATTTGGTATGTGTATGTGTTGGTGTGATGTTTAGTGGAACGTTAAGGGCGAAAGCTAAATAACGGTTCGTTCTATCGTAAACGTTAGGCGTCGACTATAGGGCGAAAGAAAATAGTCGACCCTTACCTTAGATAAACTACTATATATTCTCGTGACCATTTAGGGCGAAAGCTAATTTGGAAACGAGTAGGAATTATCATGACATAGCCATTAATCATGTGGTAACGGTACTTACAACTTCATCGATGGTATCTAGCGCGATTCGAAATCCCAAGCACATTCCTTTTATTCAAAGTTACTCTTAAATCTTTAGTTGTGTTTTGATCAATTTTCTGTGTTAGTTTAAGTTGTTGTGACTTAGGTCAAATATAAAAATCTCAATCATTTGTTAGGCTAGATATTGAATTGATAGGTTATTACTAGTAATCGAGATTATTCCTCGTGTTCGATACTCGGATACTCGCTATAGCTATTTTACAAACGGTAGGTACACTGCCTATCGCGCGTGGTGATAATTATAACATATTCGTTTTAATTATTACTTGACGTACTTGCACGAACATTTATTTAAAACGTACACGCTCACGATCACTTAGGCTATCGAGACCCCGAGAGGAGACGTTGAGATTGAAGATACCGTCGGAGAATCCGTGGAGAAGGACGAGGTCGGGGAGGCTTCTGTTGAGGAGAAGGAGACTAGTGAGGGAGATGGTCAGGCCGAGGCCGAATGAAGATTTTTCTTGTTTTTCTTGCCTTAAGCTTGTAATGACTAAAGACCTTAATACATATATACATATATGCCTACTTTTCCTTCTGTGTACTGGACATAGCCCTTCGCGGCATAGAATCTGTATGCTTAGCCTTCGGGCATTTCCTTGTGTTTTTAGTTTTTCTTTTAACTTGCATTGCATGCCAAGAATCACACGCCTTCGGAATCCCTTAGCTTATGGCCCCTTCTTCTTCTCGGGTTCTTTTGTTTAACTTGCTGACTTGTTTTCGACTAATTTCTGTATTATTTGCCTTGAGTGAATTATTAGGGTCCTCCCTTAACCTGCCACTTCGTGCCTTACTATCCAAAGGTTTCTCCTCGTCCCGATCTCACTTGTTCCTATCTTCCCGACTTTGATTAACTTGTTCCTAGATTTACGAAATTAGCGGAGATTCGGTTGATCTAGCTTTGGTTTTCCTATATTTCTGCGTGAAGATTTTACTATGACTGACGTAGGACTAGGTTTTTTCTTCAGTCAATGTTAACGTTCGAAATGACCCGCGATTATCGTAGACCGAGTTAAATTTGTGCGTTGCCTTTCAAATTTGAGCAACCTAGCTTTCCGCCCCGCCAGGGAATCCTCTTATATATATGCAGGACGTCCTGTGCTTTCCCCCATTCATCTGCTCTCATATTTTTCTATACTTCAGTACTTTTGCATCTCCTTTTTCTTAGCGTCCCATGGCTTTCATTGCTTCCTCTAAAGGCAAGAACGTTGCTGGTACTTCCTCTATGGCTGGGCAAACTTTTTTGACCTAGGTGGCACCCCTGAGCCTGCCTCCGGCGCGAGCATCCAACCAGATCCTACTGTTGGGGTGAAAACGCCGCTTCCAAGCGGAGATGGTGATGACAAAAATTATCGCAGAAACCTGGCTAAGTGGTCCGCTGAGGCGAAAGAGGTCCGTGCTAAAGCCAACCTCCCCTGGCATCGGGCCAAAGTGTCTACCCTCAGCCCTTCATCTTTAAAGGAGTATCTCGAGAAAGCCTGAATTCCTTCTGACTATGAAGTCTTGTTGCCTAGCCCTTGACAAGTGGCTTCTGCCCCTCATTTGGCTTTCTCACTTTTACTCTGATCAGATAGATATGGGCCTTAAGTTCCCAATACCTTCCTGTCTTCTAAACCTATGTGAGACCTTAGATATTTCCCCTGGCCAAATCTTTCCGAATTCTTGCAGCTTACTATTAGCCTTGGCTGCGGTTGCGAGGCGGATCAATTTCCCTGTTATCACTGAACTGATTATTAGCTTCTTTCGTGTGTGTGAGAGGGATACAGGCAAAGTTGCCTTTGTGCCTTCCACTGAGGTCTTCCATGACAACATTACTGCCACCAAGGATGGATGAACAAGTTCTTTGTACGCCATTTGCCTCAACGTTGAGAATGTCGATTCTCCCTACTGCGCTGGAGGGACCAATGCCTGGTCCCCGACGATTCTCCCGACATCCTGTCGCAATTTCTGGCTAGGATCGGGGGTCAGCGGCAGGGCGATCCAAACGCGTAAAGCCATCCTCTCCGCCTCCCCCCACTGCAGTATCACGTGAGGTTCCTTCGATGCCCCGACTTGCCCCTCACCCCCATTTCCTGCTGGAGAAGGATGGTGATTCCGCTTTGTCCTATATGCTAAATTTCCTTACCCCTGAGGAGAAAAGCTTTGCTAAGGAACTATCCGATGGCCGTTTTTGGAAAGAGTGAGCTTTGTCCCTAAGTCAGGTATGATTGTTGTTATTCTCCACTTCGAGTAGATGCTCGTCATAACTGCCCTTCTTTGTCTTCAGGCATTCCTGCGAGGGAGTTCGACGATATCGCCTCCAGCAAAAGAATGGCGGACTCGGCTCAGAGCTGCAACGTGGAGATGACTATGAAAGTTAGCGAGGAAGCTCGAGAAGTGGGTCGTCTGAAGAACTTGCTGGCCAAGGCTCAATTTGAGGTCGGTAAGCTCTGCCAAGAGCTCCATTCGGAAAGGGAGATCCGCCCAGTCGGGAATCCCAGGCGAGCCAGGAGCTAGTTCCCGTCGAGAAGATATATGAAGTGGCCAACCTGTATTTCAACTTCGGCTTCCAAGGGTGTTTGTCCCAAATCAGGGCTAATGGCTTCCCGGTGAGCGCTCATCCTTTTGATTTTCTGGACCCGGAGGCAGCCTTCCTGGCTCTGACCCCTCGTCATTCACCCCCGAAGAAGATGAAAGGAAAAGGTCTCTGGGACGAGTTCGATCTAGGCGATAGCAGTGATGCCTCCCAGGGCAGCGGCCCAGCTGGAAAAAGTTAGCTTTGGGGGAGAATGAGTTTGCATATTTTGCTTTTCCCTTGTTTTTCCGTAGATGTTCTCATTTCTCGTCTTTTCATTTTGTTTACCCTGATGATGTTCAGGGTGTATTTATAAATAAAGGAATTTATCTCTTCCCCATTTTATGCGCTCAATGCTTTCCTTCCTTATTGTCCTAAACCCATAATAAGGCCTCTTACCCTAGGTTAGGGGCGTCCCCCTGAGCCCGAGGTGAGCCTTGGAGATTCTGGAAGATATTTCAGAAGCAAATTGTGTGCTGCCTCTCGGGGAGGGATTCAATGTGCGCTTGGTCTTCTCTTCCCTAGGGGAAGATTTCAGCCTCTCGCAGAGGGATTCGATGTGCGCAACGTTCCCTAAGGGAACGGTGAGCTGCCTCTCGCAGAGGGATTCAATGTGAGCTAAGTCTTCTTTCCCTTAGGGGAAAATTCCAACCTTTCGCAGAGGGATTCAATGTGCGCGACGTTCCCTAAGGGGAACAGTGAGCTGTCTCTCGCAGAGGGAATCAATGTGGGCATGGTCTTCTCTCCCCTAGGGGAAGATCTCAGCCTCTCGCAGAGGGATTCAATTTGCGCATGTTGTGTTTGCCTCAAGGGAATAATTATCCCTTGGGGAATTTGGTGTTTTGTTTCTTAGGAATGGAGTAAATCTTCTACCCGGTTCTTCACATCTTTTATTTGTTTCAAGTGTTTGCCCGAACCACCCTCGTACAGAAAGAAAAAGAACTTCATTAATAGTAGTGCATAACTTACATCCAAGTGATAAGAAAGCAACCTTGGACTAACAACGCAAAAACTTAAATAGAAAACCATAAGTATGGCTAATGAGGGTAACCCCCCTCTAGGGATAATATTTCCGCAGCTTGCGGGCGTTCCATGGTCGATCAAGTGGCTTCCCTTCGGCATCCTCAAGATAGTAAGAGGCCTCTCCCACTTTTTTGGCAACACGATACGGGCCTTCGAACTTAGGTTCCAGCTTCTTCCTTCCTTCTTGATTGAGAATTTCTTTCATCACTAAGTCCACCACATACTTTTTAGCTCGCACCCAGCGGTTGTAGGACTTAGTCATTCTTCTTTGGTAGGCGACCATCCTGAGGGCTACCCTTTCCCTTCCTTCCTCGATTAGATCGAGGTCTTCCGCCCGGAGACGGTTGTTGTCTTCTCAGTAAGTCAGGATTCGGGCGCTTTCCATGCCGATTTCCGTAGGCAGAACTGCCTCACTTCCATAAACCAGACTGAAGGGAGTTTCGCTCGTTCCTTCTCGGGTGTCGTCCGATAAGACCAAAGGATGCTTTGGAGCTCATTTAACCAAGATTTCTCCAGCCCCTCCAGTCGGGCCTTCAGTCCTTGGACGATGGTGCGATTGGTGACTCCACTTGGCCATTGCTCTGAGGGTACGCCACCGATGTGAAAACCTGTTCTATCGCGAGTTGCTCGCACCATTCATTTAACTTCTTTCCAGTGAATTGCCTCCCGTTGTCGGAGATCAACCTCCTCTGGATTCCATACCGGCAGACGATGTTTTTCCATATTAAGGCCATGATGGCTGCCTCGGTGATTTTTGCTGATGCTTCGGCCTCAACCCACTTTGAGAAGTAATCCACGGCTACCAACAAGAACTTTTTCTGAGCCACATTCCCCGAAAATGGCCCGATGATATCTAGACCCCACTGATCGAAGGGACACGGCGAAGTTACCAACTTCATGGCTTCTGTCAGCATTCTCTGCAGGCTGGCGTGTTTCTGGCAGTTGAGGCATCCTCGGACTACCCGCACGGTGTTCCCCTTCATGGTCGACCAGAAGAAGCCGGCTGGGAGCATTTTCCTAGTCAGGGCCCTACTCCCAATGTGGCTTCCGCAAATACCTTCGTGAATCTCTCGAAGGACGTATTCGCCTTCCTCCCTAGATACGCATCTAAGTAATGGTCCGGCGTAGGATCTCTTAAACAGGATTTTGTCCATCAGAGCGAAGCGCTGGGCCCTTCTCAGACATTTTCGTGCTAGAGCTTTGTCCTCGGGTAGGAGTTGGTGACGCAGGTATTGGTATATCTCGTATCTCCAGTCCCCCGAGAGGATATCAGGGTCGGGCGCAATCTGATCTCGACCTGCCAGATAGACAAGACACCCTCTTTCCTCGGGCTCTCTTATAGCGCTCGCCCATTTGGCCATCTGATCGGCTTTCTCGTTTTCTGCTCGGGTTATGAAGACGATCTTTAGTTCTTCGAAGGCACCTCTAATCTCCTCGAAGGCCTTAACATACTTTTCCAGGTTTTCCCCTTTGATTGCGAAATTCCCTCCCAGCTGAACCACGAGCTGGGAGTCTGAATGTAATGTTAGGCGAGTGATTCCCATCCGATGAGCCGCTCGAAGCCCCGCAAGTAGTGCCTCATACTCTGTCTCGTTGTTTGATGCTTTGAAGTCGAGCCTGAGGGCCAAGTTGGTTTCTTCTCCCTAAGGGGTTATGAGTAGTATTCCGACTCCATTCCCTGAGCTGCATGAAGACCCATCTACGAACATTTTCCACATTTCATCCGAAAAGTCCCCGACTAGTTCCACCATGAAGTCTGCCAGCGCTTGAGCCTTGATGGCTATTCGAGGTTTGTACTGGATGTCGTACTCCCCTAGCTCCATGGCCCATTTCACGGCCCTTCACGAAATGTCAGGTCGGGTGGCGATCTTTCCAATTGGTTGATTGGTCAATACTATTATGGGATGTGATAGGAAATAGGGGCGTAGTTTTCGGGCTGTGATGAGTAGGGCTAATAGCAATTTCTCGCAGTTGGTGTACCTTGTCTCCGCACCATTTAGGGCATGACTTACGAAGTCGGCTTCTGTACTTTTTGTTCTTCTCGAACCAATACTGGCTGACCGCCCGAGGTGTGGCCGCCAGGTAGACTATTAGTACCTCTCCGGGTAGGGGCTTGTTGAGTATCGGCAGCTTCTTCAAGTATTTCTTCAAGTCTTGAAACACCTTTTCACAGTCGGCCGTCCAGTCGAATTTCTGGACCTTACGTAGTCCTTGAAGAAGGGGAGGCTTCGATCCGCAGATCGGGGATGAAGCGCGAGAGAGTCGTAATGCGGCAGTCAACCTTTGTACCTCGTTTAGGCATTTCGGTGGAGTCATTTCCCTCAATGCTTTAACCTTCTCGGGATTGGCTTCAATTCCTCTCCTGGTCACCATGTACCCCAAGAATTTTCCTGACCTGACTCCGAAGGTGCATTTGCTAGGATTCATCTTGAGGTTGTACCTTCCAGCAGTCGAGAGGGTCTCCTGCACGTCGGCCAAGAAGCAGCCATGTTCTCGGGATTTTATCAAAATGTCATCCACGTATACTTCCATGTTCCTCCCTATCTGATCCTTAAATATTTTGTCCATTAGCCTCTGATACGTGTCTCCAGCATTTTTTAGTCTGAAGGGCATTAAGGTGTAGCAGAATGTCCCCCCAGCTGTGACGAAGCTTGTCTTCACTTGATCTTCTTTCGCTAAGAGAATCTGATTATACCCCTGGAAGCAGAGTAACTTGTGCCCCGAGGTGGAGTCCACTACTTGGTCAATCCGAGGCAGGGGTAACAGTCTTTCGGGCATGCTTCGTTCAGGTTTCTGAAGTCCACGCACATGCGCCATTTGCCTGAGGGTTTTGGGACGAGAACCACGTTCGAGAGCCATGTGGGGAACTGGACTTCCCTAATGTGTCCCGCCTCTAGCAGTTCCTCCACTTGCCGCTTGACTTCGATGTCTTTTTCGGAGCTGAGATGCCTTCTTTTCTGGAAGATGGCCTGGTGGTTCGGGAGACGTTCAACTTGTATTCTATGATCACTCTGTCGATTCCTACCATATCCTTGGATGCCCAAGCGAACACGTGCGAATTCCTTTTCAGCAGCTTGACAAGATCCTCTTTCAGGTCCCGAGGCAAATCCCTGGCGATTTCGATTGTTCCCTCGGGTGGTTTGATCACTACCTCTTCAGTCTCTTCCTCGGCGACTTCTTTCTGAGTCGCTTCGATGGTGTACAGAGTCTCACTTCCTTTCGGGTGGTCGTCTCTTCTAGTCTTAGACGATTTGATCTCCACCCTGACTTCTTCCACATAACATTTATGAGCCATCTTACGATCTCCTAGTACTTCTCCCACTTTGTCCGCCACTGGGAATTTGATCTTTTGGTGTCGTGCCGAGGCGATCGCGGTGGAGGAGGTTAGTGCGGGCCTTCCGAGAATGATGTTGTATGGGCTTGAGCCATTGATGACCATAAAGGGTGCTATCCGAGTCTTTCTCAGGTCTCCCACTCTGAGGGTAAGTGGAAGGTGTAAGATCCCTACGGCTTCGACGCAATGCCCTGTGAAGTCAAAGAGGACGGTTTCTACTCTGTCCATGGGGTACAATCCCAAATCCATCTGGTCGAGTGCCTTCTTGTAGATTATGTTGACGGATGAAGACTCTCCCGACGTCGTGGTTGGCGATTTCAGTCCTGATTACCAGGGCATCCTCATCGGGGCCATCCCCTCCATGAAAATCCTCCGGCCCAAAGCTGATAACAGGCCCTGAGCGTTTACTTCCCGACTTGATTTCGTAGCTCTCTAGGCGACGAACTCCAGCCTTCCTCGCTCTATTAGAGTCGCCCCCAGTGGGTCCTCCTGAGATTATGTAATTTGTCGAGGTGGTACTTTCCTTTCTGGAGATCTTCGTTGTTCCCTGTTGTCCTGACGTCGGCGCAATGCCATCATAATCCAGCGGTGGGCCTCTTCTTTCTTCTCTTTCTGGTGTTCTCCCCCGCCTTTCCCTATTGTCAGGGTTTCGATGCTCAGGTCGGGGATTGAGCCGATTCCCGATGCCAGTGGTTTGGCCCCGAATCCGCCGGATCCGTTTTCTCCTCCCGCAAGTTTTGCTCGCACTTCGGGATTTGACGCAATCAACTTATCCAACTCCCGACCTAACTGGAAACACCCTTCTGTCGTGTGTCTGTGGTCATGATGGTAGTTGCAATAAGTGTCGGATATGGGCCTCCTAGGGTTATTGTTGATGTAAGGAGGTCTACGGAGAAAGTCGTGCTCGTCGCATATTTCCAGAGCTCGAATGATAAGTTAGGATTCATATTATTTTTATATCCCGTAAAAGCATGTTTTCGATCGTTATTTACCTAAAATTTCCTCGAATATCCTATGTTTATGTTTATATTTATTGTTTGATAGATGCCGAGCAAACGAGATCAGAAAAGGAAAAATAAGTGCACTTTTGGAACAATTTGTATCTTGGGGATCTTCTTGCAAATTTTCACATTATTTGGGTCAACATTGCAATTTACCTGATTTTCCTATTTTTTGGCAGCTTTGACGTGAAGGCAATTGAGGAGAGTTACTTTATTTAGTATAAGATCAAGTACAACTTATGGAAAAGATTCAAACATCAAAGAATTGGTCAAATATTCAATAGAAGGTTGCATTCTTTTGGAGATTTGAGTCGGCTACCACACCTATAAATATACACGAGCTTGGACAAACGTAGGGGCAGCGAATAGAAATATAGCAGAGCTTCCACGGCTGAAATAAAGAGTAAAAATATTTACGACTTTTGACGGCGAAGAAGACTAGAGAAAGCTAAGAGCGATCCCGAGGGTCTCTAAGGCGTTATTCCCTCGTTCATGACGGGAGACGCTGCAACGACGCTTGACGACTCGAGCATCGTGAGGGGCGAATTCTATACCTTTATTACCTCGTTTTCAACAATGTTTTGTTTTGATTCGTTGTTGATTTCGTTTATTCCCATGTTAGCTTAATTTCTTTCGTGATTAAGGCCGTGCGAGGCCGGATTATGACTACGTACTAATGCAATTATTATTATATTTAATCATATGAACTGAGTTACGTATTTTTTGCTTGTGCTTTGTATGCGTACGTGTGATTGGCCTCCATGCGTATGATTATTGATTGGTTCATGAGACGGACTAAGTGATTAGACCGATTAGAACAAGGCATTGAATACCACTACGTAAAACCGACCACAGATGGAATTCGGTTTCGTAATATGTGTGGTTTCCGAGACCTTAGGCGCCGAAAGCGTCTAAACTCGGGGAATTCCACGAAGATCGGATGCACGTAGGAACTACAGTCATATAGACATATAGTTGATTTGTTCTCTATTTACGTAGGGTTGCTAGTTACGTGAATAACGGGTAGCACATATACTAGGAAATTCCACCTTGACTTGATTCATGTTGATTAGATAGATTATATTGCATGAAGACGTAGGAATATTTCGTGCGGAGCATGCGTCTTAATCACGTCGCCGTCTGCTGTTCTATCCTCATCTGTTTTATTTGTGTTTATTTTATTATTTGCGTCTTTTATCTCTTTTAATCAAATCATTATAACTATAAAATTACTTTAGTCTAAATTAGAATTAGGAATATCATCTAAGAATTAATCGAGCTGTCTTCGTGGATCGATACTCGGACTTCGTCCGTTTTACTACTTGCACGACCTAGTACACTTGCTAGTATTTGAGCGTGTCAAGTTTTTGGCGCCGTTGCCGGGGACAGCGGTATATTAATTCTAGGAGTTAGTCTAAGTTTAGTTTAGACCTTTATTTATTTATATATATTCGTTTATTATTAGTATTGTTTATATACGGTGATACTCTCACTTTCTCGTTTGCAGCGATACTCGCAATATTATCCCGAGACCTATGCGACATGCGATGATGAACTGGAGTGCGATTTTTGCGGATGCCAACATCTCACTAGTGAATGCAAGTACAATCGTTACAAGCCTCCACAATCTTGGTATGATGGGCGAGTAGAGAATGGCTACTCAAACACTGGCGATTATTCACATACTCCCTCGTATGATTACTGTACTTGATCGACACGTGGTGTGTGAATGAAAAGTGCGACAAGTAATAATTGAAACGAATACCTAATTACTATCACCGACGTGCGATAGGCAGTGGACCTATCGTGTGTAGTGCAGTAAAGTGAGTAGACGAGTATCGAACACAAGGAATAAATCAAGTACTAGTAGTGACCTATCGACTCGATATTTAGCCTAAATAAAATAGCCGGTGGTGTTACGGACTATCCTGACAGATTACTCCTAAATCAATGAGAGACTAAAAGAATACGCCTAAACTGGTGAAAACTTTCAGATAATAGAGATGTGCTCGGGATTCGAATCCGGCTAGGTACTATCGTTAAGACAATGAATTCTCGCTCTTACGTGATTCTGACTAGATTCGCAGTAATTTCCAACCCACTCACGAGTTTGCTGTAGCCCTAAACGCTCGCGGGGATCTAAGGTTCAGTAATTACTAAAGGCGAGGATCGAGTATTTGCTTTCGCCCTATACTCGAATCCTATCTTCTACGAATGGCCTAATCGTTGTTTAGCTGTCGCCCTAAACGATTTTCCACACGATCACTTTAACACATAGACATATTAAAGCGACGAAACAATTTCATAGACAGATAAAAAGGCATAAACACGAGTCACGATAAAACATATGTCTTAATTACGAAATATCGTAGCGTTCATCTAATCCCAAACACATAGGGGATTTAGCTACGCATAATTGACGGGAAAACAACGAAAGAAATAAGAAACGAAGAAGAAGAATTCATGATCTCGAATACTGATGTGGTGGCACGGATGAATCTTCGTTCTGCGTTCAATTTGTCGTGATTGCGTTGTTGATCCGTCTCTCGCGCTTCTCCAATGGAATTCTGCGTTTCTGGTGTCTGTAATTCGTCTCTTATGAGTTAGGGTTGATATCTGGTGAGAATCCCCCTTTTCTGGATCGAAATCGGGCTTTTATAGTGAAATTCGACACGGTCACGGCCTGGGACAAGATAGGTCATGGCCGTGACACTCTCGGGGCAAAAAATAAGCTCACTGCCGTTCGTCACGGCCTGGTGCAGTACTGTCACGGCCGTGACCCCCTCAACAGCTTTGCGGCAGTTTCGTATTTCTCTCTGATGGAGGCGTAAACGATGTGCGATTGACCTGAAACTTTAACCATAGATATAAGACTCGCCATTCTTGACTCTGACCAAAGGAATTCTCAATCCGAGGTCTGGATTGAGAGATATGAATTTTCTAATGCTGCGGCTGCTATGGGTCACGGCCTGGTGCAAGAAGTGTCACGGCCGTGACCATCTTCAGTCTAACTCTCTGCCAAGTGTCACGGCCAGGTGCTATGTGTCACGGCCATGAC
>JAPQWV010001996.1:0-67000 GCA_027422505.1 Craterostigma plantagineum | reverse complement strand
CTTCAAAAGATAGCCTTGCCGTCCTAAGCGATCACATACCGTGGTCGCGCGTACCTACAACACATAAAACATGGGATGAGCTATAAAGCTCAGTAAGTAGGAATAATGCATGTCGTGCACGTGTCTCATTTGCAAAGGCATCCGCGCCAATGCATTCAGACCCTAATAGGATCAAACTCAATCTTATATCTCTCAGGGCCCTCGACTGACTTACTATGCACCATTTTCAGAGCTCAATTCCAATAAGGACAATGGTCCAGCAATCCACAAAGGGTGACGAACCATAAAATACCAGTCACGCATTTCGGCCCAATTCGCATTGGGATGCATGACGGCCCGCCATTCGGCCCAATGGGTACTTGCTGTTCCGCGGACGCTCACGCTGGTAGCCCACTTCGGGGTCGCCAACACCAGAGATACCCTCGGTGTCGCTACCACCCTCGAATCGCCTCCTCCAGGTCGCACCTACCGCAATTCAGGGCATTCTGCCCAAATAATAAAAATATATCCGACGACGTACCGGGTCGTCATGGTGTCATAGAAGCAGTCCAGACTCAACTGTGAGTCGACATCAGATGCCTATATCGGCAAATATCCATCGCTTTCAAGCGACATTATACCATGCATACTCTCATCTCACTATTTCCGTGCATGCCGTGTATGCATGTGTTCATGCTCATGTAAACAATACTAAAATGCATGCTATATCATCATATATAGCAAATAATTCACATAATCTCATATAAACAGATAGCCACGTAATTCATGTTAGTGCAAACAATTTATGTGTTGTAGTTGAAATTCCCACTTACCTGTCGTCCGTAGATTATTAGCTTATCAGTAAGTCGCTAAGCTTCAAACCCTAAATATGGGAACATATAAAATTAGGGTTTGTTAGTCTAATTATAATTTCACGAAATTGGCTTAATTTGAAAACCCTAAAATTTAGAACTTAACCTAAACTAAGAAATACAATTTCAGAAATAGGTCTCGACATTTCTTATACCAAGCTTCGATATTTAAACTACACAAAGATCTCGAGCTTGTTGGTGAAGTAAGATCTCGATATTTATTATTTGTACATCTCGACATTTGCTTTAGTATAAAACTCGATATGTTAAATACAAATCTCGAACTATTTGAAATCATTATCATAGTAACCTTTCGAGATATATGTCGAGTTACAATAATTATAGGATATGAAATGTCGAGATGTGGTATATCAATAGCTCTCGACATTTTCATGATAACTTCAACATGGATTTCGATACATATTAAGCATAAATGTCGAGCTTTAATTCAGTACATGATATCGATACTGAATTTACATGAAGCTTCGAGATGTATGTAATGATTACAAGACTTCGATCTAAATAATGAAGATGAATCTCGAGACTCTAGATGTCGATATTATAAGTAGATTGTCGAGGTGCTTGTATATAGATTTCGAAGTTATTTTAGAAACCAAGATAACTATCAGTTTGAGTAAAATTTATACAATGTCGAAGCAATGCATAAAAATGTCGAGATATAATATAAAATGTCGAAGTGGCTTTCAGTTATGATTTCGAGATTCTAAACATGAAAAATTCTGTTAACACCACAATTCTTCACAACTTAATCTACCGAATAGTAATCTCATTACTCAACATTTAAGCTTTTGCTCACACACATAAATCTTCAAGAACAGTTCGAATGTTATTAGGGTTTCATGTGGTACTGATTTTCAAAACTTTCGTTAGTTAAAGTCATAGAAACCCTAGTTTTAACTTAATCATTGTTCTAGCTATCTTCTACACATAATAATTTACGAATAAAATGGATTAAATATCAAAATAGATTATACCATACCTTCTTCCTAGCTTACTGTGGAGTTCTACTTCAGTTTTGTTTTGTTCGACTTGCTTCCTTTCTCTATGTTGGTGTTTTCGTAGTGCTTCTCTAATGAGATATAGGTTGATATATAAATTTCCTTCTTATCCCAACTTGTTTGCGTGTGATATAAGCACAAATGACATCAACACCTTTTGACTTAATCCTTATCTTTCCTTAAGTAACACTTATTATTTTATTATTATACTACATAGATTTCCTTATAGATAATAAATCGAATTCTATGATAATACCATATAGCTCCATGTAATACTATTATAATAATATTATCTAAATTTCCCTAAGTTATCGAGTTATATGATAATTCTAAATCATATTCTTTAAACAATAATTCTCATAGCATTATTATATTCATTATCTAGAAATTTCGAACTTATATATAAAATCTCTAAGTCTAAAAATCTGATCTACCTCTTTCGAACCTCATTAATTGCGTAATTTGAAACCTCTAATTTCTTTGCAACTAGCTCCTACTGAACTTCCATGCCTTATACGAAATTATTTCTAAGTTTCAATTAAATTTATACTAAGTTAGAATTTCATAATAACATGTAATTACATAAACACGTTTATGCAACCACGTAGACACATAATATCAGAAACACGTTTCATGCAGTCACATAAGTCATATAATATGTATGCATATTTATTGGCCAAACTTACGTGCGGGACCCGGGTATTACATGACAACCGTCCGCCGATCTTGCAAAGAGGCGAATACACAGTGTGGAGAAGCCGCTTCCTGAATTTCATAGCTCTAAAAGATCAAGCCGAAAATCTACTGCAGTCCCTTGAAGAGGGACCGGCACAGTTCTTGGTTCATGTGCCCGGGGACGAATCAGCTACTCCAGTAATTCCAGCTTCTAGGCGACTAAAGGAGCCTAGAGAATACTCTCTGGAGGAAAGAGCTCGAGCAAAGGCTGATCTAGTAGCCATGAATACCCTTATGCAGGGGATCCCCAACGATATATACAGACAAACCGACAGCCTTTCATCGGCTAAGGGTATGTGGGATGAGCTGCATAGGATGATGCAAAGGACGGAAGTTGGCATAAAGGCCAAGAAGGCAAACATTCTCACTGCATACGACTCTTTCAAAGCTAAGCCGGAGGAGAGCCTATACGAAATCTACCAACGATACCTCACTCTTCTCAACGAGATGAGGAAGATAGAAATAACAAAGACAAACATGGAAATAAACATTAGATTTCTATCTTCTCTGCCCACGGAATGGAAGAAAATATCCACACAAATACGACAAAATAAAGATCTCGAAGAGTTGGATGTCCATGCCGTGTTCGATAATCTAGCTCAACATGAGGATGATATCCGAGAGATTATCAAAGAGCAGAATAGCAAACAAACCGATGACACGGTTGCCTTAGTCTCGGAGAAGAGGAGCACAAAATCAAGAAAAAAAAATATCGTTAGGCCACCTTCATCATCGGAGTCGGAAGATGAATCGGACTGCGACATAGAGCCCAACATGAAAGCCCTTGGAAAGCAGTTAGCTCTCATTGGACGAAT
The DNA here is from genome assembly GCA_027422505.1 of Craterostigma plantagineum. Taxonomy (NCBI): domain Eukaryota; kingdom Viridiplantae; phylum Streptophyta; class Magnoliopsida; order Lamiales; family Linderniaceae; genus Craterostigma; species Craterostigma plantagineum. The sequence goes on along the minus strand of JAPQWV010001996.1, from coordinate 63,580 downwards.
GATGAGCAAGAAGTACTTCAAGAAGAAGTATTCAACCTCAGCCAACAGACTTCAGACTACAAGCTCCAAGAACAAAGAACGTGCTCCGGAGAGCTCCGAGGTCAAGAACCCCAAAGAGACTAACAAATGCTTTAATTGTGGCAAAGCAGGTCACTTCGCCAAGAGTGCACTCTCCCGAAGAAGAGAGATGCAAACTACTACTCCAGGAAGCTTCAATTAACAAAACAGAAAGAAGCTGGAGTAGCTCTCATGGCCGAGCAGGACCAATGGCTCGAGGACACGTCGAGCTCCGAAGAAGAGAACTTAGCCCTCATGGCTCGTCTCGACAACGAAATGGACGCCGAAACATCCACTCGTACGGACGACGACAACGCATCCACGTCTTCAAATGAGGTAGTCTCTCACTCCACATTATTGACCATGTTAGATTCATATCAATTAGCATACACTAACATGAAACGTGAGCAGAAAAGTGTTAAGGAAGTAGAGATCAAACTTGAGAGAGCTCAGGAGAAGATAAATAGTCTCGAATCAGACCTTAGAAGCTCTAGTGCAAAAATAGAAGAACTTACTAAGAGCTTACATTGTAGAGAGACTAGTCAACCTCCTTTAGGACAGCATGAAAAGATCAGCGAATTAGCTCAAGTTCTACCTCCTGACTCTCAAGAAAACCACGAGGAAGTAAAAAAGGTTAATTATCAAAATTCTCTCTACAAACCCCCTATCATAAAACAGATAGAGGAGTCACAAGCGAAACTAGACAAAGAAAGAGAGAATTTCGAAGCTGAAAAGAAAAAATTCTATAAGGAGATGGAAAATCTCAAGGCTTCCTCGTCCTCCCAAACTATCTCACACGCTATCATAAAAAGCGTGAAAATAGAAAAATCGCCTTCGAAAGATCAAAAGAGCATTAATTATTCTGTTAAAAGTGCTAAGACTAATTTTACTTCACCTACGTCCACAAGGAGCGTAGAGCCAGCACCGACTACGAAGGCGAGAGTGTCTAGTCCTAAAATAAAGAAGGAGCGAGTAGATTTAAATGTTTCTGAACATGTTATCCCTTCTGTCAAAAAGACACTCGTAGTAATAAAAGATCCATTTCTACGTTCAAAATAATTGCTTCTACGTGCTCAATTCAGCCCATCACCTATAGAAGTGAAAATACCGAAATAGGCTCTACATCGAAAATTACTACTAATCATTCTGAAACAAATGCCAAAAGGAAAAATCGTAGGAAACAAGATCCAGCCATAAAGAAAGCTTATGGCGCCGTACATGACTGTACTCACCTAAGGTATCCCGTAGAAATTAAATCCCCCAAGCACCTTTGGAGACTATCACAAGAAAAGATCTTTTCCTCAGTCAAACCTTCCAAGGCATTTGTACGAGCTGAAGTTAACCTTCCCTGTAAGGTTCAACCCAAATGGGTTCCTAAATCTCCGCCTAGGACGACAAAAGTCAAAAGGGCCAAGTCTCCTACAGAGGCAAAACCCAAACTCACTTCTCCAAAAGTGCAATGGGTTATTATGACTCTTCCAGAAATAGATTTAGGAGTCATATCTGAACCTAAAATTAAATCTGCTAATCTGAGAGGACCCATGCTTAAGTGGGTACCTAAAGCTCTCTTAATTGTTTTTGCAGATCCATCATGTGTGGTACCTCGACTCTGGTTGCTCCACACACATGACTGGTAAACAAGAGCTGCTGAGCAACTACAAAGACCGACCAAATGACAAAGTCATATTTGGGAACAACGATTCAGCCCCGGTTCTAGGATTTGGGGATATCATTTTGAAGAATCTGACCATCAAAGATGTCTCATACGTCGAAGGCTTCCGCCATAACTTATTCAGCATAGGCCAATTCTGTGACAAAGGCTTCCAGGTGGTCTTCCATGCTGACCGGTACAGAATTTTGGATAGTCAGGACACAGAACTCCTTCAAGGACTTCGGAAATCCAATCTTTCCACAATCAACCTGACGTCCGTGCGGCCCTGGACAGCTGTATGCCTCATTTCTCAGATTGATATACAGAGGAACAGCCTATGGCATCAACGACTGTCTCATCTAAACATGAAAGCTCTCCAACGTGTTTCTACGAAAACGTGCACGGTCTTCCAACTATACAACTACAAAGGGAGGATAATTGTTCGGCATGTCACCTAGGAAAAATGAAGCGAGCATCTCATCACGTCAAGCAAATTGCGTCTACTTCTCGACCATTGGAACTAATTCACATGGATCTCTGTGGTCCGATGCAGACTCAGAGTATCAATGGAAGAAAGTATGTCCTAGTGATTGTAGATGACTATTCTCGCTACACGTGGACAAAGTTCCTCCGAATGAAAGATGAGACCGGTGACTTGATTATCAATTTTGTGAACACAACTCAAAATCTGCTGCAACAGACTATTCAAGTTGTTCGAACAGACAACGGCACTGAGTTCAAAAACAACCACCTCAGTGAGTTTTATCAAAAACTTGGAATAAGTCAACAATTTTCAGCCGCCAAAACACCTCAGCAAAATGGGGTCGTCGAAAGGAAAAATCGAACACTAGTGGAAGCCGCTCGTACAATGCTGATCCAGTCAGGACTTCCACACTTTCTATGGGCTGAAGCAGTCAATACCGCTTGTTTTACTCAAAACAGGACGGTGGTTCACAAACGGTTCAACAAGACTCCGTACGAGATTGTGAATAATAGAGTGCCCAATATCTCTTTCTTTAAAGTCTTCGGGTGCAAGTGCTTTGTGACGAACGACCGAGAACAACGTGCAAAGTTCGACCCTAAAGCATTCGAAGCTACATTTGTCGGGTATTCTTCAACTTCAAAAGCGTACCGAGTATACATCAAGTCCAACCGAACTATTAAGGAAAGATATAATGTCACTTTTCACGAAGTGGCAGAGATGGCTTCTGGTCAACTCAGTCCAGGACCCGTGCCTAACCCGATGGTTCCTGCTCAAACCAGTTCAGGACCCGTGCTCAACCCAATGGCTTCTGAAGACAACATTTCAGAACTCGTAATCACTGGTGTGTTGGCACAAAACCAACAGAAGATGGCAACAACATCAAAGTCAATGTCAGACGAAGCAACGAGACTTGCAATAGACGACTTGGAATCTCTCTTCGAACTAGTATATCGGTCATGCACCACTGCACCTACAGTGGATTCTCCTCTGTTAGAGACCGACGTACAAGTTCATCTCACACCTCTACCCCACCCGATTCAGATTTTCCACAGAATACCGAAGAACCTACAGTGGTCCTCGAGGAATTATCATCAGAGATGATCGATCCAAGTGCAGAATTGGAACTTCCTCAGACAAATGATCAATCGGAGACTATAGGCGATCTAGATCCACAGATGGCTGACGCATCTGCTACAACCTTGCCTCACGAGCGCAAGTGGACTAGAGGTCACCCGGTCGATCAGATAATTGCCGATCCTTCGGATGGTGTGAGGACACGTCATCAACATAGTCTTTTCAGTTGCTTCCTGAGCCAAAATGAGCCTACCAAAGTAGAAGATGCACTTCGAGACCCGGATTGGACAATTCCAATGCAAGAGGAAATCAATCAATTTGAACGTCTTCAAGTGTGGACCTTGGTACCCCGTCCACATGGGAAAACAGTGGTCGGAACTAAATGGATTTTCAAGAATAAGAAAAATGAAGATGGTGAAGTGATCCGGAACAAAGCAAGGCTAGTAGCTAAGGGATACAATCAACAGGAAGGCATCGACTACGACGAGACTTATGCTCCTGTTGCCCGTATCGAAGCTATCCGCCTCCTGCTGGCCTATGCGGCTCACAAAGACTTCAAAGTCTATCAGATGGATGTTAAAACCGCTTTTCTCAACGGCGTGTTAAAAGAAGAAGTCTACGTCGCTCAGCCGGAAGGTTTTGTTGATCAAGAACATCCCGATCACGTCTATCGTTTGGACAAAGCTCTCTATGGACTAAAACAAGCCCCACGTGCTTGGTACGATGTCCTGAGTGATTTCCTCGTGAAGTCTGGATTCATACGAGGAATGATAGACACAACCCTCTTCATTAAATGGCATGACAAAGATCTGATGGTCGTCCAAGTATACGTCGACGACATCATCTTCGGATCAACAAATCCTCGGCTCTGCAAGAAGTCTGGAGATCTCATGAAGAGCAAATTCGAAATGAGTCACATGGGAGAGATGCAATTTTTCTTAGGCCTTCAGGTCAGGCAGCTCAATGATGGAATTTTCATCAGTCAAACAAAATACATCAAGGATATTCTGAAGAAGTTTCATCAAGACCAGAGCAAGCCTCTCAGCACTCCTATGTCACCAAGCTGCAAGTTGGATGCCGATCCCTCTGGTAATTGGTCGACATCACACTATATCGCAGTATCATTGGAACTCTTCTCTACCTCACTTTGAGCCGGCCGGATATTGTAACATCCCATCCCATACCGGGTGTCACTATAGCATCCGTCCCTACCGAGACCAGTGGGGTTGGGCCCACCACACTCCGACTGATAGTCTGGCCCCGCTGTACCACCATTTAACCTTACAGCGTGCTTCGTCCTCACTCACACGCACCCTGGGCAAACTTCCCAGGGGGTCACCCATCCTAAGATTGCTTCAAGTCAAGCACGCTTAACTTCGAAGTTCTTTCGGATGGACTCCCGAAAAGGTAGGTCGACCTTGGTGATATGAGTAGTACTATCAACTCTCTTATACAATTCTTAGCCTGACACGCCCATACATTGTCAGTCTCAGGATCCCCTCTCATTCGGGTGTCGGATCGGTTCATTCATGTACCCCTTCGCCTAGAAGCCTGCCAGGAGCCGCTCCTTGTCCGTGCACCTCTGTGGCACCGGCGATCACTCCCCGCCCTCATCGGCCCCGGGCGTCACTTCCCAGGGGGTGCGTGTGAGCGAGGACGAAGCACGCTGTAAGGTTAAATGGTGGTACAGTGGGGCCAGACTATCAGTCGGAGTGTGGTGGGCCCAACCCCACTGGTCTCGGTAGGGACGGATGCTATAGTGACACCCGGTATGGGACGGGATGTTACAGGTGGTATCAGAGCACAACCTCTCGCAGTACGGTGCTGGTTCGGGGACGAACCAGGCGGAAGCTGGTGGGCATGTGACGCCCGAGGCCGACGAGGGCGGGGAGTGATCGCCGGTGCCAAAGAGATGCACGGACAAGGAGCGGCTCCTGGCAGGCTTCTAGGTGATGGGGTACATGAACGAACCGATCCGACACCCGAATGAGAGGGGATCCTGAGACTGACAATGTATGGGCGTGTCAGGCTAAGAACCGTATAAAAGAATTGATAGTACTACTCATATCACCGAGGTCGACCTACCTTTTTGGGAGTCCATCCGAAAGAACTTCGAAGTTAAGCGTGCTTGACTTGAAGCAATCTTAGGATGGGTGACCCCCTGGGAAGTTTGCCCAGGGTGCGTGTGAGCGAGGACGAAGCACGCTGAAAGGTTAAGTGGTGGTACAGTGGGGCCAGACTATTAGTCGGAGTGTGGTGGGCCCAACCCCACAGGTCCCGGTAGGGACGGATGCTACAGTGACACCCGGTATGGGACGGGATGTTACAGGTGGTATCAGAGCACAACCTCTCGCAGTACGGTGCTGGTTCGGGGACGAACCAGGCGGAAGCTGCAGGGCATGTGACGCCCGGGGCCGATGAGGGCGGGGAGTGATCGCCGGTGCCAGAGAGGTGCACGGACAAGGAGCGGCTCCTGGCAGGCTTCTAGGCGAAGGGGTACATGAATGAACCGATCCGACACCCGAATGAGACGGGATCCTGAGACTGACAATGTATGGGCGTGTCAGGCTAAGAATTGTATAAGAGAATTGATAGTACTACTCATATCACCAAGGTCGACCTACCTTTTCGGGAGTCCATCCGAAAGAACTTCGTAGTTAAGCGTGCTTGACTTGAAGCAATCTTAGGATGGGTGACCCCCTGGGAAGTTTGCCCAGGGTGCTTGTGAGCGAGGACGAAGCACGCTGTAAGGTTAAATGGTGGTACAGTGGGGCCAGACTATCAGTCGGAGTGTGGTGGGCCCAACCCCACTGGTCTCGGTAGGGACGGATGCTATAGTGACACCCGGTATGGGACGGGATGTTACAGGTGGTATCAGAGCACAACCTCTCGCAGTACGGTGCTGGTTCGGGGACGAACCAGGCGGAAGCTGGTGGGCATGTGACGCCCGAGGCCGACGAGGGCGGGGAGTGATCGCCGGTGCCAAAGAGATGCACGGACAAGGAGCGGCTCCTGGCAGGCTTCTAGGTGATGGGGTACATGAACGAACCGATCCGACACCCGAATGAGAGGGGATCCTGAGACTGACAATGTATGGGCGTCTCAGGCTAAGAACCGTATAAAAGAATTGATAGTACTACTCATATCACCAAGGTCGACCTACCTTTTCGGGAGTCCATCCGAAAGAACTTCGAAGTTAAGCGTGCTTGACTTGAAGCAATCTTAGGATGGGTGACCCCCTGGGAAGTTTGCCCAGGGTGCGTGTGAGCGAGGACGAAGCACGCTGAAAGGTTAAGTGGTGGTACAGTGGGGCCAGACTATTAGTCGGAGTGTGGTGGGCCCAACCCCACAGGTCCCGGTAGGGACGGATGCTACAGTGACACCCGGTATGGGACGGGATGTTACAGGTGGTATCAGAGCACAACCTCTCGCAGTACGGTGCTGGTTCGGGGACGAACCAGGCGGAAGCTGGTGGGCATGTGACGCCCGGGGCCGATGAGGGCGGGGAGTGATCGCCGGTGCCAGAGAGGTGCACGGACAAGGAGCGGCTCCTGGCAGGCTTCTAGGCGAAGGGGTACATGAATGAACCGATCCGACACCCGAATGAGAGGGGATCCTGAGACTGACAATGTATGGGCGTGTCAGGCTAAGAATTGTATAAGAGAATTGATAGTACTACTCATATCACCAAGGTCGACCTACCTTTTCGGGAGTCCATCCGAAAGAACTTCGTAGTTAAGCGTGCTTGACTTGAAGCAATCTTAGGATGGGTGACCCCCTGGGAAGTTTGCCCAGGGTGCGTGTGAGCGAGGACGAAGCACGCTGTAAGGTTAAATGGTGGTACAGTGGGGCCAGACTATCAGTCGGAGTGTGGTGGGCCCAACCCCACTGGTCTCGGTAGGGACGGATGCTATAGTGACACCCGGTATGGGACGGGATGTTACAGGTGGTATCAGAGCACAACCTCTCGCAGTACGGTGCTGGTTCGGGGACGAACCAGGCGGAAGCTGGTGGGCATGTGACGCCCGAGGCCGACGAGGGCGGGGAGTGATCGCCGGTGCCAAAGAGATGCACGGACAAGGAGCGGCTCCTGGCAGGCTTCTAGGTGATGGGGTACATGAACGAACCGATCCGACACCCGAATGAGAGGGGATCCTGAGACTGACAATGTATGGGCGTGTCAGGCTAAGAACCGTATAAAAGAATTGATAGTACTACTCATATCACCAAGGTCGACCTACCTTTTCGGGAGTCCATCCGAAAGAACTTCGAAGTTAAGCGTGCTTGACTTGAAGCAATCTTAGGATGGGTGACCCCCTGGGAAGTTTGCCCAGGGTGCGTGTGAGCGAGGACGAAGCACGCTGAAAGGTTAAGTGGTGGTACAGTGGGGCCAGACTATTAGTCGGAGTGTGGTGGGCCCAACCCCACAGGTCCCGGTAGGGACGGATGCTACAGTGACACCCGGTATGGGACGGGATGTTACAGGTGGTATCAGAGCACAACCTCTCGCAGTACGGTGCTGGTTCGGGGACGAACCAGGCGGAAGCTGGTGGGCATGTGACGCCCGGGGCCGATGAGGGCGGGGAGTGATCGCCGGTGCAGAGAGGTGCACGGACAAGGAGCGGCTCCTGGCAGGCTTCTAGGCAAAGGGGTACATGAATGAACCGATCCGACACCCGAATGAGAGGGGATCCTGAGACTGACAATGTATGGGCGTGTCAGGCTAAGAATTGTATAAGAGAATTGATAGTACTACTCATATCACCAAGGTCGACCTACCTTTTCGGGAGTCCATCCGAAAGAACTTCGTAGTTAAGCGTGCTTGACTTGAAGCAATCTTAGGATGGGTGACCCCTGGGAAGTTTGCCCAGGGTGCGTGTGAGCGAGGACGAAGCACGCTGTAAGGTTAAATGGTGGTACAGTGGGGCCAGACTATCAGTCGGAGTGTGGTGGGCCCAACCCCACTGGTCTCGGTAGGGACGGATGCTATAGTGACACCCGGTATGGGACGGGATGTTACAGGTGGTATCAGAGCACAACCTCTCGCAGTACGGTGCTGGTTCGGGGACGAACCAGGCGGAAGCTGGTGGGCATGTGACGCCCGAGGCCGACGAGGGCGGGGAGTGATCGCCGGTGCCAAAGAGATGCACGGACAAGGAGCGGCTCCTGGCAGGCTTCTAGGTGATGGGGTACATGAACGAACCGATCCGACACCCGAATGAGAGGGGATCCTGAGACTGACAATGTATGGGCGTGTCAGGCTAAGAACCGTATAAAAGAATTGATAGTACTACTCATATCACCAAGGTCGACCTACCTTTTTGGGAGTCCATCCGAAAGAACTTCGAAGTTAAGCGTGCTTGACTTGAAGCAATCTTAGGATGGGTGACCCCCTGGGAAGTTTGCCCAGGGTGCGTGTGAGCGAGGACGAAGCACGCTGAAAGGTTAAGTGGTGGTACAGTGGGGCCAGACTATTAGTCGGAGTGTGGTGGGCCCAACCCCACAGGTCCCGGTAGGGACGGATGCTACAGTGACACCCGGTATGGGACGGGATGTTACAGGTGGTATCAGAGCACAACCTCTCGCAGTACGGTGCTGGTTCGGGGACGAACCAGGCGGAAGCTGGTGGGCATGTGACGCCCGGGGCCGATGAGGGCGGGGAGTGATCGCCGGTGCCAGAGAGGTGCACGGACAAGGAGCGGCTCCTGCAGGCTTCTAGGCGAAGGGGTACATGAATGAACCGATCCGACACCCGAATGAGAGGGGATCCTGAGACTGACAATGTATGGGCGTGTCAGGCTAAGAACCGTATAAAAGAATTGATAGTACTACTCATATCACCAAGGTCGACCTACCTTTTTGGGAGTCCATCCGAAAGAACTTCGAAGTTAAGCGTGCTTGACTTGAAGCAATCTTAGGATGGGTGACCCCCTGGGAAGTTTGCCCAGGGTGCGTGTGAGCGAGGACGAAGCACGCTGTAAGGTTAAATGGTGGTACAGTGGGGCCAGACTATCAGTCGGAGTGTGGTGGGCCCAACCCCACTGGTCTCGGTAGGGACGGATTCTATAGTGACACCCGGTATGGGACGGGATGTTACAGATATCATGTTTGCCACCTGCTTGTGTGCCCGTTTTCAAGCCGAACCCAAAGAATCCCATATGCTCGCGGTCAAAAGAATTCTTCGCTACCTTAAGGGCACCTCTACCCTTGGCCTATGGTATCCAAAGGGTACGAATTTCAAACTTATCGACTACACTGACGCTGACTATGCAGGTTGCCGAATGGACAGGAAAAGCACGTCCGGTGGCGCTCATTTTCTAGGCGAAAAGCTGGTCTGCTGGTCATCCAAAAAGCAGAACTGTGTGTCCACTTCGACGGCAGAAACAGAATACGTAGCTGCTGCCAGCTGTTGCTCACAGATGTTGTGGATGCGGACACAGCTTCGCGACTATAGGTACAATCTAACTAATATACCCATATATAGTGATAGTCAGAGTGCAATTGGCATTACTTGCAATCCTGTTCATCATTCACGCACAAAACACATAGACATTAAATATCATTTTATCAAAGATCACGTAGAAAAAGGCACGATAGAGATGTACTTCGTGAACACGGAGTTTCAACTAGCCGACATTTTCACCAAGGCCTTGGATGAGAAACGATTCCAATTCCTTGTCGGAAAATTAGGCATGTTGAATCTTACGTAATATATGCATTACCTGATCTTCTGTGCTATCACATGCTCTATTCTATGTGTTTTCTATGCTTATTTGTCCCTATCTTGCGTGATATTAAAAAAAAATAAAAAAATAAAAAAAATAAAAAAAAATAAAAATAAATAACAATAATAAATATACATACATATATATATAATATAATGGGGTATGACGAAATCCTTTAGGATGCTTTGATCTAAAGTCACTTAGAATTTTACCCCGACATGCGATCGATCTAATTGCTTAATATTGTCAGTCGGAGTCGCATCCTTGTGTCTAAAAGGTCATTTGATTGTTCCACTAGACACAAAGTCACTTTACATGCGTGAGGATTCAAGTCTTGTTCTTTTTTTCTTTCTTTGGATCTACTTCTCGAGTGAGTCACACATCAATTACTTGTCTTACCTAGTGATTCTTGGTTTCATACTCACCTTGCGTCAAATCGTTAGGAAAATGATAAGGGAGTTTAGGATATTCCTCATACGGCCTTATATAAATTCCCCCACGTTTGCCCTTAGTCATCCACTTTGAGCCTTCTCCGATGATGAAGGTGGCCTAACGATCTTTTCTTTTCTTGATCTTGTGCTCCTCTTCTCCGAGACTAAGGCAATCGTGTCATCGGTTTGTTTGCTATTGTGCTCTTTGATAATCTCTCGGATATCATCCTCATGTTGAGCTAGATTATCGAACACGGCATGGACATCCAACTCTTCGAGATCTTTATTTTGCCGTATTTGTGTGGATATTTTCTTCCTTTCCGTGGGCAGAGAAGATAGTAGTCTAATGTTTGTTTCCATGTTTGTCTTTGTTATTTCTATCTTCCTCATCTCATTGAGAAGAGTGAGGTATCGTTGGTGGATTTCGTATAGGCTCTCCTCCGGCTTAGCTTTGAAGGAGTCGTATGCAGTGAGAATGTTTGCCTTCTTGGCCTTTATGCCAACTTCCGTCCTTTGCATCATCCTATGCAGCTCATCCCACATCCCCTTAGCCGATGATGCTGAAGAAAGAAATTCACAAGTTTTGCGACGGAACCCTCAAGATTGTCAGGCAAAATATCGAACAGAGGTTGGAAGAGATAAATAGAGACACGATGCTGAGGATCCATCGGTTTGTGAGTGAACAGCCGCTCCTGATGGAATTGTTGGATGAAATCGAGGAGCGCCTGAAGCTCAGGGAGACCGTTAGGGACTACGAGCATGCGCTGGGCTTGCGCAGATCGTACTATGCCCGACAAGGACGAACAGCGCGGAGACGCAATCAAGCACAAAGGGGGAGAATGTAGAATATCATTTGTAATTGTGCTTGATTTCATTAGTTGTCCTTGGGGCTTTACTTATATTAGTCTTTAGATTAAGGACTAGTTAGATATTTATACCAAGATTGTTCGTATAAATACTTGTAAATGAATTGAGCTGAATAGAGAAAGTTTAGAGAATTGATCCGAAGGGCTTGCATATCGATTTCTAGAGAGAGAAACAACAGTAACTTTCTCACTCTAATTGAATTCTCTCTCGGGTTCTTATTTTGAATTTTTCGATCGAATTCAATTGATCATCTAAACGATCGAATTGCTATGGTTTCTAGCCTAGGATCGTAGAGTTGTTAATCTGAGGACCTAACAGAGTATCACGCATACAGGCAGCAGCGGCGATAGGAGAAAAATCTGATCCAATGCCAGCAAGAACATGTATAATGAGGTCTTCTTCATCGATTGGTTTGCCAGCTATGACTAGGGCATCCGCAGTGGCTCTGACATCTTGCATAGACTCTGTTATTGTACGAGTGCCTCGTGGGTTGTTATGAAGTTTTTCTTTGAGGGATATAATGCGAGTGCGAGATTTGTTAGCAAATAGAACACTGAGACGGTCCATGCTTCTTTGGAGGAGGTCACAGATGAGATGTGAGATTGTATTTCTGCAGCACAACTTCAAGGATGGCGTTGAGGATCAGTTGATCTTGTCTGTACCAAAGTGTGAAATCTGAGTTTTGGAGAATTTTGGTGGCGTCCTTTGGGTCGGGTATTGTTGATGTAGGTTTGGGGAATGTACCATTGATGTAGCCAAGTAAATCGTAGCCAACTAGAGCTGAGTGAAGTTGGGTTCTCTAGACTGAGAAATTGGATTGAGATAGTTTAGTGGGGAGATGAGATGGTGCGTTGAATGATACAATATGAGTATCTTGAAATGAGGAGGCCATGTAGAATCGATTGAGAGAGCTTTGATTTGCTTCTTGTGTCTCTGATACCATAAAGGAATAGTAGGTTGTAGAAAAAGCTTGTGTGATTCATTGACTCTCAGTACAGTTTATATACAGTTGTACAAGGACTAGTTAAGATCGATACAAGTATGGACAATATACGATGATTATCTAAGTCATATCTTTTCCTAAAGATAATGACAAGCTAAATATAGAGTTGATATTTGATATTATGGTGTATCTTTAACAATAATCAACGGCATCGCCAAGTCTAATTGCCGTATTTTGATTGGACTGACTCCCTTGGCTGGATTTTGAGGATTGATTAATACTTTCTTACGCAACAGAAATCAGCAAATCGCATGGTATCGAGCACCATGGAGAGCATGGAGGGAGAGTCACACACCTTTGTTCTCGATGATGTCAACTCACCTGAATATAACATGAAAAGGCTTGAAGCAGAAAACAGGTTGACACTTTTGACGAGAGGCTTTTGGAAAATTGTTTGTGGAATCTAACATGGAGACAAGCTACAAGAGGAAGTACTGCACAATCTTGCATTAGGCGAGATTGCCCAGCGTTAAAGCATCGATCAATGCGCAACCAGGGACGGACGCAGGGGGCTCGGGGGGTTGCCCCCAGAGATGGTTCGCTGTCATGCGTTGTCTCGGACGTATCGGAGACGGAGATAGAGGTAGGAAGAAGATGACTACTGTTAATATTTGGCAATTTCGGGAAGAACGAAGGAGATGACCGCTGTAACCCTGAATCAACACGTCAATTGGGGGCTTTTATTTGGGCTTCAATTGGGCCAAAAATAAATTTAGATATTTAATATATATTGTACTAATTTTGTAGCAATTTAAGTTTTGTTTTAATCCTCTCATTTTTTAATTTATTTATTTGAAACTACAGAATGTTTTACTTTTAATCAATGAAACCATATATTATTGTATTATTTAATAGCTTGTTAATGTATGTGTAGTTCGACTATTTAAGTCTATAAATATCAATCAATTTCAATGAAAATTAATTAATTATAAAAGTTTTGTCTGAAGACGGATAATAACTTTCTCGTACAACAGTTCTTTTGTATATATCTTTTGCAGGTGTTGAAAACAAATAATTTTTTGAATGATTTAACCGCCGTTTCACGATTCTAAATCCCGGGAACCGGCACGCCCTGTCCCAGCGTGTCGGATCCGGCTCAAGGGCCGGTTCCCGCCGCGGGGTGGTTACGGGGCTGTTAATGGACCGAACCGCACCGTTGCCCACCTCTAGTTCAGCCCCCCGACCAAAACATCATGCGTCCGTAACTGTGCACAACCAACACTTTGGGACTTGGGTTATACCTTTGGTTTGTGGAATCTAACATGGAGACAAGCTACAAGAAGAAGTCCTGCAGGATCCCGCGATAGGTGAGATTGTCCAGGCATTAAAGCATCGGTCGTAATGCGCGACCAATGCTTTAGGTTGTACTTACAATGTGTTTGGTTTGTGGAATCTAACATGGAAAGAAAAAGAAATGGTCGCGAAAAGTATTGTGTTTGGTTAGAAAGAAAATAATGTTGAAAAGAAAAGAAAGAAAAAGAAAGGTAAAATGTAACTTAAATGGATACCATTTTCCTAAAATAACGCGAGGAAATGAGAAAAACGAGTTTATATTTTCTCTAATCACATTATATCTTCTCTGCAGCTCTTCGATCATCCTTGCTCTCTCCAACCATGTCTTCTCAGCAAAGACAAATTATCCAGCTTTGAATCGCAAAAAATCTTCATCAAACTTGGAACAAAAGCTTTCTTACGCAAGTCAAACTCCAGATCATTCAACTGTGGTAACACTTCATGGGTCTGTGGTAACACATGGAACCTTCTCTAAATAAAACTTAAATTGGGTCCTTATCTATAAATGAAACTTACATGGGTCCTTGTCCTTAATTGAAAATATGAATTGGGGCCTGACTCGTAATTTGCACTATTTAATAACATCATCTTAAATGATGTTTATAGATAGTACAAATCTCATTTCTTTTTATATGTTAGTTCTCTATATTGAGACTATGTTTATGCGATCATAACTAGTTTTGCTTTAAATTTTCCTTTTCGAAGAGCCAAACACCATTTTTTATTTTCCAAAAATAGTTTTCTCGTTAGTTTTCCTTGAAGTAACCAAACAACAATAAGGAATGAAGCTTTCTTATATTTTAATTTTCTTTTTTCCATTTTATTTTCCCCATCAAATCCACAAACCAAATACACAAGAATTTCACCAGCTTTGTTTGTGCTCGTACGTCTTGAACCTTTTATTTCTGAAAGAGACCACGTCGAGAATATCCTCATTAGACTGAAAAAAAGCCTACGAGACTATATTTGACAACCCATATCGGATTGACCTCAGCCAAGAAACTCACAAATTATTATTAGACTGAAAAATCCACTTTTCTTCTTCAATCTATTCTCTAAAATTTCTTTGTTGGTCCCTCTTTTGTTTTCTTCTTTCCACGTTTTGTGTCATAAAAGTTATATTAAAATTCTCATTTCAGCGACATGAGTTACTTATAAAAAGGTTTTAGTACAGTAGAAACCCTATAAATTAATACTCGATAATTTAATAAACTCTTTAATATAATATTTTCGTCCGGCCCCGACTCGGGGATAACGTACTAAATTAATAATTCTCTAAAATTATAAGATAATAGACATTTGATAATTTCTATAGGTCCCGTATAAATTATAAATTAATAATTTCATATGTAAAAACATTCTCGTCGGTCATTGTTGTTTTTTTTCACACTTTTAAGATGAGATGCCATGTACGAGTTGTTTGTGGGTATTTTTTTCATAGTGTATTATATAGAAGATATATTTATTAATATTACTTAAATGTACATTAACACCATGCGGATTATGATAGATCTGGGAGATTGAAGGTTTGATTAATTTGACGTTCATGAGAACATAGGAGATTGAAGTTTATTTGATGTTTGTGGAGTTTGAAAGGTACTATACACTATAAATTAATATTTTATTAATTTATCGATAAATTAATAATTATTAACTTATCGATTAATTAATAACTCTTTTAATTAATAAATTTGGCCGGCCCCAACTGTATTAATTTATAGAGTTTATACTGTAAAACGAATCGACAATTTTTATATTAAAAGAAATCTAGTTATAGATTTTCCATAAATTAATCCAAAATCGAAGAAAACTATAACTCATTGACTCAAATTTATAATTCTTTGTACGCCGACTGCTATTGAACCGCAAAAGCATGTGGAAATTGGGGGTGATAAAAAATATCCCGAAACCGCATTCCGATCCGGTATCCGTTTTTCAAAACCCGAAAAAATGGATTCTGATTTTAAAGACAAATCTGATATATTCTATTCGATTTTTTTAAAATAAAGCGGATCGGATACGGATAGTGGTTCGTCTAGATGCGGATATTCGGTATCCAGTTTTCTATTAAAAATAATAAAAAAATAGTCCAAAAAGAAAATGAGTGTCCAAAAAGGAAAAAAAAAAATCAATTTGTGGTGCTATGTTTATATTTATTATATAATTTTGAATCATAAATTCACATATTGTGTGAATTATTATGTGTAGAAATTCTTATATGAAAAAGTATATTATTTTATTTTGATAAGAAATAAAAAATTATTTTGAAAAGAAATGATAAATAATATAAGAAATATAAATTTAAAAATTGGAATCAGATATCCGGTTTAATATCTTAATATAGCGGATATCTGATTTTCGGATATCATAATAAAACTACGGATATAGTTTTTGATATCCGAATGATATCCGACGGTATCCGAAAATCCGAATATCCGTTTTTCTCACCCATTGAAATACATGTAATAAATTTGGAATTGACATTTATTGATACACGAGAAAATTCAAGGGTTTATTATTAGTCAGGCCCCGTTAAGATGTTTAAGTAGTGTCCAGGCCCTAATAAATTTTCATTTAGTGTTAAGGACATCCTTTTCGAAACTCTTAGTGAAGAATACTTAAACTATGCGATATGACGTATTTACCCCCAAACAGATGCAAAATTTACTCACATTTTCCATCGTCTTCTCCAATTAAATCTCGACCTAGCAGAGGCCTAACAGAGCTAATCTTCAAGCTCGTTTTTCGCCTAAAATCTCCACCTTAGTGAGGAGATGACAATTAAATCGGTCTTAAGATCTCATGGGTCGTAGTAATTAATAATTATTAAATATTATAGTGAAATAATGCTTCAAACACAATATAATAATCTCTTTGAATAAAGACGAAATTTCTTTTGATTTTAATGGTTGAATGATGTAATTGACTCAATTTCATCACGGATCTTACTAACGGATGTGAGTTATGGACGTTAATCGTGCAAAATGAAGAATTTTAAGACAAGCCAGTATTGTATGGCTAATTTACAGAATTCCTGGGTAACACATTCTACAATTCATATGACACATCTATTCCAATAAATAACAAAACTATATCACAATAATACTACTTCTTCCACTACAAATAACGATCTATATACTTTTACTAACACATCCTGTACACAAGCAAGAGACCGTGAGTAAAATCGCATAACCGCTATTGTTAATACCAACAGTTGAGTAAATCGCACTAAATACCGTGAGTAAAATCGTGTAGATACCACATCTTTAACTAGAAATAACGATTTGTTAATTTTTAATTCCACAACTCTTATAAAAATAACATTCAATTTACTTTTAATACCATAGAGTTCATCAGAAACAACGTTTCATGTTTTTTAATAACATAGACAATACGCTAAAAACCGCTTAGAGCTCGTTGTTATTGTCCCAATCGAGTAAAATCACGATGTTAATGTTGAACGTCGTGTACATAAAATCAATTTGATCGTGCATCTTAGCAGTAAACAATTATATTACTGGATTGGATAAAATTACATAAATTAGGTTTCGTGATGATCGAAATGTTTGAGATGAATTACTCCTTGATGTACGGCAAATAACATGTAATGTGTAACTAATAACATATTAGTTGTAGAAAATAACTTTCTGTAAGAATTTATTACCACATATGTCCATATATGTAACATTAAAATCACAAAATATAACATACATTGGTCGAAAAATAACAGTTAATGTTTATTATATGATCTTGTACACATAACCATTAGACTTGTTGCCAACGCTCTTTTATACCAGTTAAAACCCTAGACACAACGAAATACCTCAACATAATACCATACGAAATCCATAACACCCTAAATCCCTAAAACCCCAAATCGAAGCTCCCAATAGTCGAGGCGATGGTGACACGCTCGAATACTAGCAAGTATACTAGGTCGTGCAAGTAGTATAAAACGGACGTAAATCCGAGTGTTGATCCACGAGGACAACTCGATTAGTTCTAGGATATTAATCCGAATTTTAATTTAGACTGAAGTGATTTATTTTGAATATATATTTATATATATTTATATATATATTTTTTTAGATTTGTTAAAGACGATTTAAGAAAAACGCAAATAAAGATAACGGTTATTTTTAACAATTAACGACAAGCGTGGTTAAAGCACATATTCGGCACAGATTAATCCTATGTATTCATGCAGTCGTCTATATTTAACCTATATGAATCTAGTTAAGGTAGAAATTCCTAACGTACGTGCCACCCGTTATTCACATAACTAGCAACCCTATGCGAAAATGAACCAATCAACTATATTCCTATATGACTGTAGTTACCCCGCACGCATTCGGCTTTATGAATTTCCCCGAGCTTAAACGCTTTCGGTGCCTAAGATCTCGGAAACTACACGGACGAAACCGAATTCCATCTCTGGTGCACTATATTTATTATTCCTGAATCTTTTTCGTGGTGCACTATATTTATTATTCTAACCGATCTAATCACTTTTTTCAGTATCATAAACCAATCAAGAATCAAGCATATGTTGATCAGGCATACGCAAGCATTAAACACAAATATAGAACACGTAGCTTAACTCATACGATTAAACAAAATATGAGTAACATCAATACGAAATCATAATCCGGCCTAATATGGCCTTAACCACAAATAAACTTAAACACACATATTAATAAACGAAAAATACGAAAAGATAAAGGTGAACATTCCTATTTTCAAGTAAGACGATGTACGAACGTTGACTATCACGACGAACAGACGTTGCGTGAGGGAAATCTTCGTCTAGCTGCGGGTTGATGTGTGGCTTGGGGAGTAAGGAAAAGGAGCTGTGCGTCTGAATAGCTTCGTCTTGGAATTGTTGTGGTGAGCTGCCAACTTATTGATAATAAAATGCCTTGCACGATATGAAGGTGAGAGATTTAGGTGCTTAGTGGGTGTCTTCTTTTATACATGCATCCTTCGCCCTTTTCTTTTCTTTTTGCATGTGTGAGATTGATTGTATAAATGATTTGTCCGACAAGTAGACTTCCTTTATTCCATGATTTGCTCGTTGGTTTGATTATTGCATCTTTGAGCCATCTATTGTGGAATCCTTTTTCTTCTTGTTGGCTTAGGTTGGTGAGATGAGGAAAAGGTGTGTGGTTTGTAAGTTTCTTGCCCCACCTTGTCTTTCCTTTGCTTCATGTGGTCGCTCTTTACGGGAGAACAAAGAATTGAAGTAGGGCCAAGCGCATGATCAAATTTGCCACTAGTTATGCAATTCCAAAATTTGCCAATTTCATTCACGATAACTTCTCCTGTTTTTCTTACTTTTGCTTTGACATCTGCATAAAATGTAAAATGCACTTAAATAATATATCCATGTATAGTTTAATATATAATGACCAATAACACATGTTTATGGGGGATAAAAATATCGAAAAATCGTAACTTATCAGTTGTACAAGGAAATGCTCGACAGAGAGGTTCAGCCCGATTCTTGCACGCATAGTGCTCTGTTCAAACACTTGAGAAAAGATTACAACCCCCAAACTAGCGTTGATTGTCCTCGATCATAAAGCGAAATAAACTAAATCAAGTTAGGATTTTACGACGTCAGTAATGAATTCTCATGTTTATTCTCAGAAAATGCAAGGAAAGCAAGTCGAGATAATCATCAACTAACAAGTGATCGAGCCATACACGAGACATGAAATGATAGTTCGCAATCATTTCATAGCACAAAAATATTTCCAGATCCTAGCACGTATCAAGTGACAACTCTTACATGGATCGCTCGATTTGCTCGAAATGTTTACTGGGATCTGTATAAAAGCGCTCAATTCACGACATAGAGTGATATTACTCTATGCTTGCAAATATATCACGTCATTATTGCAAAATGAATCTCATACACGAATCAAAAGGTCTTTAAAATGGTTGTAACGGGGCTCAGGGAAATAAAGGTGCGATATATGCGATGAGTGAGGTAATATGGTCAAACATATTAGTTACTAAATCGCTTTCCCCGTCTATACTCTATAGCACAAAATACGACTCAAACAATGGAAACTCGTACTACTATAGAAACACACTCAAAAATATTACTACTCAAGAAAATATTTCTAAACATCTATTGTAAACCTTTTTTTTTTCTTTTCTTTTTTTTTTTGCAAATAATATATATTTTTTTACTATATATTTTTTTTGTCTTTTTTTCGATACTTTTTTTCTTTTTTTTCAATCTCTCTCTTTTTTTTTTTTCAAATAAATAAAATAAACTACCACAACCAGATATAACATGACAAAATCGTCTTTATAATAGACTCAATCTCTAAAGCGATTAGTAAGTTAACATGCCGACAATGGTTCGAGGATGAAGGATAAAATAAGGGATAATGTGGCTAAATATCGTGGCTCCAAATTAATAAATAAGGCTAAAAAGGCTCAATGGGGCTCACTAATTGATAGATACCGGGTACGTAGATATTTAGGCCAGTGACTCATCCTAAGCGCCTTTATCATGTTCGTACACAAAAATCCACAAAGTGATATTGACATGCATAACAAAGCAAGTTCGAAAATAATCAGACTACGCGTGGCACTCATGAAAAACACATTGAGCAAGTATTGTGTTGCTCTATTTATTTATTTATTTATTTTGGCTCAAAACTCACAATATTTTCTGGGTTTGTATCTCATGATACGTACTATTCTTCTGAAGCAATCAATGTAACCAGATAATCATGCTAATATCACAACAAGTAACATGCAAGACTTCACACTCAATTCGGTAAATCTTATCTCGACACCAGAAATTTTTTTAAAAATTTTCATCATCGACGGGATATTTCACTAGTGACGTTCAAATCAAAACCTTCATCAGTTCATACCATTCAGTAAGATCTATACTAATGATAAAAAAAATTCTAGCATGTGTCACCCCACCCCCAAACTAACTATCACGTTGTCCCCAATGTGTATAAATTAAAGCACAGAAAGAGTTTAAGTGACACTGCCCTGAATAATACTTCAATCGATGTAGTGCGGGACGTGAAGAAGACTTGATTGGTGCACCGGAGACGAGCTAACTCTGTAAATAGACTACCCCCAAACTGATTATGAGCCTGCGAGAAAACATAACTGGACGACACCGTGATAACAAGCACTAGAAAGTGGATATAAATAATAGATGACAAGAACACGATTCAAAAATACGAAACATGAATGCATGGATAGTACTTGGGTTGCCTCCCAAGGAGCGCTGTTTTTATAGTCGTTAGCTTGACTCAAACCAATCAAGGTAGATCGGTATTTGGACTTGCTTCGGCGTGCTGGAGGTCCTTCAGCTTGCTGGTATTGTCTCCAGACAAGGTGTCCCTGAAAGGCATAGAACGACTCAAAGCAATAGTGCTATCAATAACGGGCTCCTCAAGATATACCGACGTTGTGTCTGTAACGTTCTGATCATTGTAAAATTTAAGGCGTTGTCCATTGACCGTAATCAAATCTTTTTCGTTAATGAGGACCTGTACGGCTCCAGATGGAAACACCTTCTCAATTACATAAGGTCCACACCACTTACTCTTTAGTTTTCCGGGAAATAATCGTAAACGTGAGTTGAAGACTAGGACTCGATCTCCTACTTTGAACTCCCTTTGTACAATTCGCTTATCATGCCATTTCTTCGTTCGCTCTTTGTACAATTTTGCGTTCTCGTATGCGTTTTGACGAAATTCTTCCATCTCATTCAGCTGGAGTAACCTGTTTTTACCTGCCTCGATAGTGTCAAAATTAAGTTTCTAAACAGCCCAGTATGCACGATGTTCTAGCTCAACAGGTAAATGACATGCTTTTCCGTAAACTAATTTAAAAGGTGAAGTTCCTATCTGTGTTTTAAATGCAGTGCGATATGCCCATAGTGCATCGTCTAACTTTAAAGACCAATCCTTCCTAGAGGCATTTACCGTTTTTTTCTAAAATTTGTTGAGCTCCCTATTAGAAACTTCTACCTGTCCATTGGTCTGAGGGTGATACGGGGTAGACACTTTATGTTTGACACCATATTTTGACAATAAATTAGCAAACAACTTATTGCAAAAATGAGTACCCCCATCACTAATTATTGCACGTGGTGTACCAAAACGAGTAAAGATATTTTTCTTAAGAAAGCGAATAACTACTCGTGCATCATTTGTTCTACATGCTTCAGCCTCGACCCACTTAGACACGTAATCTACTGCAACGAGAATATATTTGTTAGAGCATGAAGTAGGAAACGGTCCCATAAAGTCAATACCCCAAACATCAAATAGCTCAACTTCTAGCATAATATTTAAAGGCATCTCATGTTTTCTAGAAATACCACCAGTACGTTAACAACGGTCACAAGAAGCCACATAAGCATTAGCATCTTAAATAAGGTGGGCCAGAATAAACCTGATTGAACCACTTTAAATGCAGTTTTAGTTGGCCTGTGATGTTGCCCCGTCAAACCGGAATGACAATGAGTTAGGACAGAATTTACCTCTTCTGCGGGAATACATCGTCGGATTACCTGATCTGAACAGATTTTGAACAAGAATGGATCATCCCATAGGTAATGCTTTGCATCAAAAAGAAATTTCTTCTTCTGATGAAAAGTCAAGCCTGTCGGAATATCACATGTAGCAGCATAGTTCGCAAAATCCGCATACCAAGGTAAAGACGTATCGTGTAATGCATACAATTGTTCATCAGGAAAACACTCGTCAGTTGGTATTTCATTATCCCGCTTATGTGAAGTGTCTAACCTAGATAGATGATCAGCTATCACATTTTCGACACCTTTCTTATCACGTATCTCTAAGTCAAATTCTTGAAGTAGTAAAATCCAACGAATCAACCTAGGTTTAGCATCTTTCTTAGCGAATAAGTGCCTAAGTGCAGCATGATCAGTGTACACGATTACCTTTTCAACACAAGGTAAGAATGAAATTTATCAATAGCAAATACCACAGCTAGTAATTCCTTCTCGGTGGTAGCATAGTTTCTTTGTGCACTAGGGTTTTGCTGGCGTAGTAGATGGTCTGAAAAATCTTATCCTTGCGTGTCCCAGAACAATGCCAATTGCACCATCGCTTGCGTCGCACATCAATATAATTGGTAAAGTCCAATCGGTGCGACAATTATGGGGGCGGTGGTGAGTTTGTTCTTTAATGTTTGAAAAGCCTGCAAGCACTCATCAGTAAAGTTAAAAACAACATCTTTAACAAGCAAATTAGATAAAGGCTTAGCTATTTTTGAGAAGTCCTTAATGAAACGTCGATAGAATTCTGCATGTCTCAAGAAACTTCGAACTGCCTTTACCGAAGTGGGTGGTGGTAACTGCTCGATTGCATCCATCTTGGCCCGATCTACCTCGATTTCCTTGTGTGATACCTTATGTCCGAGAACTATTCCTTCTTGTACCATAAAATGACACTTTTCCCAATTCAATACAAGGTTAGTCTCTTCACATCGTTTAAGCACAAATGCTTAGGTTATTGAGGCATACGTCAAAAGAGGAACCAAAAACAGAAAAATCATCCATGAAAATTTCCATGAACTTTTCTACAACATCATGAAAAATAGCTAGCATGCATCTCTGAAAAGTAGCTGGAGCATTACATAATTCAAACGGCATACGTCTATAAGCAAAAGTACCATAAGGACAAGTAAAAGTAGTTTTTCTTGATCCTCGGGCGCTACAGAAAGTTGATTATAACCTGAATAACCATCTAAGAAGCAATAAAATTCATGTCCAACTAGCCTTTCTAACATTTGATCAATAAAAGGAAGAGGGAAATGATCTTTACGGGTGGCATCATTTAATTTCCTATAGTCTATGCAAACACGCCATCCCGTAACAGTCCTAGTTGGAATCAATTCATTTGAAGCATTCTTAATAACGGTCATACCACCTTTTTTAGGAACAACTTGTGTTGGACTAACCCATGTGCTATCAGAAATAGGATAAAAATATCTGCGTCCAAAAGCTTGATTACCTCCTTTTCACCACTTCTTGCATAGTTGGATTCAGACGCCTTTGTGGTTGTACGACTGGTTTATATGAATTCTCCATTAATATCTTGTGCATGCAGATTGTCGGGCTTATTCCTTTTATATCGGCCACCTTCCATGCGAATGCTCGCTTATGCTCTCTTAGCACTCTCAATAGTTTTTCTTCCATGAGACCTGTTAGTGAGGAAGAAATAATCACTGGTAAAGTATCAGCGGTGCCAAGAAAAACATATTTAAGATGACCTGGTAAGGGTTTTAAATCCAAAGTCGGAGGTTCTTCGATTGATGGTCGTGGTTGTTGTCTGATAAACGCATTTCAATGCGTTTATAGTAGTATTTATTCGGGGTATAATAAAGCGTTAGCAATCAATTTATGCATTTATTCGATATTTTACACTTGTTTTATTGTTGAAGGAGCTTAGGACGAGTTTCGGGCGAAAAGGAGCGAAAACGGAACAAAACGGAGCAAAAAGGACAATACTGCTATAGGGTCACGGCCGTAGACAGTGAGCATCGACCGTGACCCGTGACAGAGCAAGAATGAATACACTGCCAAACGTCACGGCCGTGACGTTCAGTGTCCCAAGCCGTGACGCGAGACAGAAAGCAATGGTCGCTAACTGCCCCTGGTCACGGCCGTGACAGGGCATGCACTTACCCGTGACCGGTGGCAGAGCAGCCCACTGATGATGGTCACGGCCGTGACCATCGATGCACTTGGCCGTGACGCATGGTTTCGATTTTCTCGCGTAGAGTCGGTGATGGTCACGGCCGTGACGGCCCTTGTCCCAGGCCGTGACCCGTGCGAAATTTCGTATAAAAGCCCAAATTCGACTCAGAAAGAGCGGACTTCGACCAGAGACAAATCCTAAACCCTCTAGAGACGAAAAATAGCACGAAAGAACGCAGAATCACGCCCCGGAGCGCAAGAGACGGAGTTCTACGCAAACGTGAACGAAGAACAAAGATCTACCCAAGCTTTCAACGATTATGAGTTCTTTTCTCTTAATTTCTATTTCCTTAGTTGTTTTTCCTTCTATTATGCGTAGCTAATTCCCTTTGTGTTTGGGATTAGATGAACGCTAGGATATTTCGTAGTTAAGACTTGTAATTATCGTGACTATGTGTTTTGACTATTTATCGTTCTATGAAATTGTTTCGTTGCTTTAATATGTCTATGTGTTAAAGTAATTGTTTGGAAAATCGTTTAGGGCGACAGCTAAATAACGATTAGGCCATTCGTAGAAGATAGGATTCGAGTATAGGGCGAAAGCAAATACCCGATCCTCGCCGTTAGTAATTAATGAATTTTAGATCCCCGCAAGCGTTTAGGGCGACAGCAAACTCGCGAGCGGGCAGGAAAATTACTGCGATCTAGTCAGAATCACGTAGGAGCGATAGTTCATTGTCTTAGCCAATAATACCTAGCGGGATTCGAATCCCGAGCACTTTTTATTATCTGAAAGCTTCGTACCAGTTTAACGTGCTCTTTGAATTTCTAGTCGATTTAGGGGTAAGTGTTAGGTTAAGTCATCAAAAATCTGCGTATTTTATTTAGGCTAAATATCGAGTCGATAGGTAATTACTAGTACTTGATTTATTCCTCGTGTTCGATACTCGTCTACTCACTCTACTGCACTACAAACGATAGGTTCACTGCCTATCGCACGTCGGTGATAGAAATTTAGTATACGTTTTATTTTATCACTTGTCGCACTTGCACAATACACCACGTGTCGATCAAGTTTTGGCGCCGTTGCCGGGGAATAGATTGATATTAGGAACGCCGTAGTTCGGTAATTTAGCCACTTTTATTTGACGTCTTTATTTGCTATTACTATTTGCGTTATTTGTGTTATTTGCGTTATTTGTTTCCTGCGTCATTAGTACTATCGTAATCTTTTCGACGTTTTTATTATTCCTTTGCTAATTTCTTTTGTTTCACATATTGAAGGCACGATTCAGCGGTGAATGACCCGAAGCCATCCATCGGGTCCCATCGTTGACGCAGACCCGGATTTCGAGCGGAAGTTACGAAGGAAACTGAAGTACGATACCGAAGGAGCATCCACTAGCTCTCACGACCGTTTAGTTAGCTATTCAGAGGATTGTTCGCAGGAATCCACCCAAAACTCACGTTCAGAGACCACCGTAGATAGTCCCAATACAGAAGTGGACATGGCGGACCATCGAGTGCCCGTCCACAACGTTCCGGAGGAGGAGCCAACACTTCAAGACCTCCTCAAAATGCCGCGCTAGGCGGTACTGAATCGGCGATCGTCATCCCGCCGATAGAGAACAACAACTTCGAACTGAAGCACTCCTGGCTTCAGATGATTTTCCAGACGGCCCAGTTTGAGGGCAATCCCGACGACGACCCCTATTCCCACCTGAAGGCGTTCTTGACGGTGACCGATACCATCAAGATCAACGGGGTCCCGGGCGACGCAATTAAGCTTATGCTGTTTCCGTTCTCGCTCAAGTTCAGGGCGAAGGACTGGTTGGATATGTTGCCGCCCAGATCGATCACTACGTGGGAGGAGATGCGAGCCGCTTTCATCAACCACTACTTCCCACTCTCGAAGGTGCTAAGGCTAAAGACAGAGATATCCCTATTCATCAGAAGGACTCAGAAAACCTCTACGAGGTGTGGGAACGATATAAGGCGCTACTGAAAAGGTGCCCGCAGCACGGGATGTCGAAGGCAGCCCAGATCAACCGATTCCATGAGGGGCTCAACGATCAGACTGTTCATATGTTAGACGGAGCCGCAGGAGGAGGACTCGTGAAGCTTAATGCCACCGACGCGTGGAATTTAATCGAAGACTATTCGAGGAATAGCTTCATGAGGGGCAATACCAGGATGAAGACGCCGCTGTATTTGGAGTTAGCGAGGAGACGGCCACTAATGCCAAGATCGAGGCGCTTCAGCAGCAACTTGCCCCGACGAACTCCCAGTTGCAGACGGTGATTGGCGCATTACTTCCAAATCTGGGCAGGCGCAGCCCGTGAACGCCGTAGCCACCACCACACCGACGCAGCACACGCCGTACGTGCCCCTTGTGCGGAATTTGTGGCGCTGCCCACGAGACCTCAGAATGCCAACTTGGGCAGTCATTGGAGCACGTCGACTATATGGGAAACTACGAAGGTGGCCAGCGGAGTACCTCGGGCTCATCCTAATTTGGCGTACGGGAATCAGAATCATCAGGGCCAAGGACCGCCAGGATTTCAGCCCAGACCATCCGGATTCCAAAACGGGCCACCACGACAGTACCAGAATGCGCCCGCGGGAGGATCCGACGACATGAGGGAGATGAAGGACATGATGAAGACTCTTCTCACGAATTTCAGTAGCACCACTGCAGCCCACGAAAGTCGTATGACGAAGATGGAGGAGTACATGGAGGCGAATGACTTGCGTGCTCAGAACACGGACGCCTCGCTCAAAAGCTGGAGCAACAGATGGGCCAGATGGCGAAACAGTTGGCGGGACGCACTCAGGGATCGCTCCCAAGCTACACCGAGCCAAATCCAAAGGAGTACTGCAAGGCGGTGACATTGAGGAATGGACGGGAATTACAAGAAGTGCCCGCCAAGAAGAAGGCGAAGGAGAGTGCCAGCTTTGAGAGCCACGACGAGCCCGATGTGGAGGAAATCGGAGGCGACAATGTCGAGAAGGCCGAAGCTGAGAAGGAAAAGGTCGAGCCCGAAAAGGAAAAAGTGACGGAGATCCAGCGACCACCGGTGAAGCCTTACCAGCCGAAGATCCCGTACCCGGCTCGACTAAAAAAGGACAAGAACGAAGCACAGTTTGGTAAATTTATGGGCATGTGTAAGGAATTGCATATTAACTTACCTTTTGTTGAAGCTATTACGCAGATGCCCAGCTTCGCCAAGTTCTTGAAGGACTTGCTGACGAACAGAAGGAAGCTCGAACACGTCTCCACCGTCTCTGCCTGCGAGGGGAGTGCTCGGCGATTCTCCAGAGCAAGATTCCTAAGAAGCTAAAGGATCCAGGGAGTTTTACTATTCCCTGTCTTATAGGAGATTTAGTAATTGAACGTGCGTTAGCTGACTTAGGCGCTAGTATTAATCTCATGCCGTATTCTATGTTTAAGCGTCTAGGTCTAGGTGAACCGCGACCCACTAGGATGAGCCTCCAATTAGCTGATAGATCGTTAAAGTACCCTCGAGGTGTTATCGAGGATGTCCTAGTTAAGGTCGATAAATTCGTGATTCCCGCAGATTTCGTTATCTTAGATATGGAAGAAGATGAAAATGTCCCCTTAATTTTAGGTAGACCTTTCTTAGCCACGGGGGAGACCATGATAGACGTTAGGAATGGGACGTTAACCTTGACGGTAGATGGGGAAAAGGTTACCTTGATATGGCCGACTCAATGAAAAAGAGTAGCGAGCAGGACGATAAATGTTATTTCTTAGACGTATTTGAGCACGATTTCCTCTTTTCCGTGCAAGGTCTGTCACAGGTCGGTGATCACGACATGCACACACTTATGGCGATCGATGAGTGTGGGGAGGAGGTCGACGAGCCTATCATAGCCATCGACGAGAGCAGCGAAGCGGACAAGGAAAAGAGTTCGGTTGAGGAGCCACCAGTCCTGGAACTGAAGCCGCTGCCCGACCACCTCGAATACGCGTTTCTGAGCAATGGAGGACTGCCGGTCATAATCTCCTCAAGCCTCGATGATTGGCAGAAGGGTCAGCTTTTAGACGTGTTGAAGACGCACAAGAAGGCCCTGGCGTGGAAGATATCCGACATAAGGGTATCAACCCCAGCTACTGCACACACAAGATCCTCATGGAGGATGACTTCAAGCCGGTCGCTCAACGTCAAAGGCGCCTCAATCCCAACATGAAGGACGTTGTCAAGAAGGAGGTAATCAAGCTGCTAGACGCGGGGATGATCTATCCCATCTCAGACAGCGCATGGGTCAGCCTGGTCCAAGTAGTCCCAAAGAAGGGAGGCATGACGGTCGTCACCAACGACAAGAACGAGCTGATTCCGACAAGGACGGTGACTGGATGGCGTGTCTGTATTGACTACAGGAAGTTGAATGATGCAACGAGAAAATATCACTTTCCACTTCCTTTTATTGATCAGATGTTAGAAAAATTAGCTGGTCACTCATTCTATTGTTTCCTTGATGGTTTGTCAGGTTATCTATAGATTCCTATAGCACCCGAGGACCAGGAGAAGACGACGTTTACGTGCCCGTTCGGAACGTTCGCGTACCGAAGGATGCCATTCGGATTATGCAATGCCCCAGCCACCTTCCAGCGATGCATGATGGCCATATTCGACGAATTGGTAGGTGAGGTAATGGAGGTATTTATGGACGACTTCTCTGTTTTCGGTTCCTCGTTTGATGCATGTTTATCGAATCTAAAGCTCGTGCTCGCACGATGCGAGGAAACAAATCTGGCACTTAATTGGGAAAAGTGCCATTTTATGGTTCGAGAGGGTATAGTTCTCGGTCATAAGATTTCCTCTAAAGGAATCGAAGTGGACCGAGCTAAGTTAGAGTCGATAGAAAAAGTGCCTGTCCCCTCGAACGTGAAGTCAATTAGAAGTTTTCTAGGACATGCGGGATTTTATCATAGGTTTATCAAAGATTTTTCCAAGATCGCACGTCCTATGTCTAGGTTGTTAGAGAAAGATGCCCCGTTTGATTTCAATGACGAATGCCTACATGCTTTCAATCTACTTAAGGAAAGACTTATCGCAGCACCTATTATGGTTGCCCCCGACTGGGGGCTGCCCTTTGAACTAATGTGCGATGCTAGTGACTATGCAGTTGGGGCCGTGCTAGGGCAGCGTAAGGACAACCACTTCAGGCCAATCTATTACGCGAGTAAGACGTTAGACGCAGCCCAGGCCAATTACACGACCACCGAGAAGGAGCTGTTGGCCGTCGTGTTTGCTTTCGACAAGTTCAGGTCATATCTGATCCTTTCTAAAGTTATTGTTTTTACTGACCACTCTGCTCTCAAGTACTTGTTAGCAAAGCCCGACGCCAAGCCAAGACTAATTCGGTGGATCCTGCTACTGCAATAGTTCGATATAGAGATCCGCGACAAGAAGGGTGCGGAGAACCTAGCGGCAGATCACCTTTCCCGACTAGAGGAGTCCGAGATATACAATAAGAACGAGAGGGCGATACACGATCGGTTCCCAGACGAGCACCTCTACGCGATACACGTAGTAAGTGACGACACCCCTTGGTTTGCAGATTACGCTAACTACCTTGTTGCGAGGGTCCTACCAAAGGAATACACGAGTCAGCAAAAGAAGAAATTCTTTTCTGATTTGAGGTATTACTTTTGGGAAGACCCGTATCTTTTCAGGCGATGTGCAGACCAGGTAATACGGCGATGCGTGGCTGCCCCGGAATCGACGCAGATCCTTAGACATTGCCACAATGGACCGACCGGAGGGCATTATGCAGCAAATCGTACCGCTCAGAAGGTGTTGGAGAGCGGATTCTACTGGCCCACGATCTTCAAGGACGCGCAAAGGTACGTTGACACTTGTGATCGTGTCAGCGCGCAGGTAATATTTCTAAACGCGACGAAATGCCCCAGAACTTCATCTTAGTTTGCGAAATTTTCGATGTATGGGGTATTGATTTCATGGGTCCATTTCCTAGCTCATACAATAATAAGTACATCCTAGTTGCGGTCGATTATGTTTCTAAGTGGGCCGAGGCGCAAGCCTTACCCACGAATGATGCTAGGGTAGTCGTTAGATTTTTGCGAGCATTGTTTTCACGTTTTGGGGCACCTAGATGCATCATTAGTGATAGAGGCACCCACTTTTGTAACACCCAGTTTGCACGCACGTTAGAACGTTACGGTGTTAAGCATAGCCTATCCACCCCGTACCATCCCCAGCTAGTGGTCAAGTCGAGGTAGTGAATCGCGAGTTGAAACGCATTCTAGAGAAAACTATAGAGGAAAACCGTAGGGAGTAGGCAAATAAGTTAAATGATGCACTTTGGGCATATAGGACTGCATATAAGACTCCTATAGGCACTACACCATATAGATTAGTTTATGGAAAAGCATGCCATCTTCCCGTAGAAATAGAGCATAAGGCATATTGGGCCATCAAGTCCTTAGATCTCGATTTGGGGAACGCCGGCGGAAATCGGCAACTCCAAATCAACGAGTTAGACGAGTGGCGTTTATCGGCCTACGATAACGCTCGCATGTACAAGGAACGTTCTAAGGCCTATCACGATAAGAAAATTAGGCAAAGGCGAGAGTTTCAGGAAGGGGATCAAGTCCTTCTTTTTAACTCTCGACTTAGGCTCTTTCCTGGCAAGCTTAGATCACGCTGGTCAGGACCGTTCACTGTTACCCGTGTTTTCCCTTATGGTACTGTTGAGATTTCAGGAATGGAGCAGGGTACTTTTAGGTGAACGGCCATAGGTTGAAGCATTATCTCGCAGGCGAGGAAGACGGGACCGAGAAGGAAGTACTGTACTTGGACTTCCAAAATTGAGCGATCAACGAAACGTCCGGCTAAAGACGGTAAAGTAAGCGCTCTTGGGAGGCAACCCAGGTATTTTTATTTATGTCTTAGGATAGGTAAAAAAAAAAAAAGGTGCGGTCACGGCCAACTGCTTAAGCAGTCACGGCCGTGACATGCACATACATGCACGCTGCCAAGAGTCACGGCCAGAGGCTTAAGCCTTCACGGCCGTGACCAAGAGGGAGCTCTCGTCGAGCCTTCTGCCAAATGTCACGGCCAAACGCTTACGCGTCACGGCCGTGACCTCGCAAGGACACGATTACGCTTTCACTGCCTGGAGTCACGGCCACGGCTTAAGCCGTCACGGGCGTGACCCATATATAAAAAAGGAAAAAAAAAAAAAATTTGCCCGCTTTTGTCACGGCTCGTGACATTAATGTCACGGCCGTGACTATCGGCAGAAGAGGCCGCTCCTCATGGTCACGGCCAAGACCTATATAGGTCACGGCCGTGACCTAGTCGATTTTAAGTGATAAAAATCCGATTTCCCCCTTTTCTTCTCCATTTCTCTCCCTCTCTCTCTCTCTCTCGCCTCCTTACCCACACCACCCAAAACTCCGCCACCCAAAAACACCACCGCCGCCGACCGCTGCCGCCGTCCTCCCACCTCCGTCGACACCCAAAAACCCAAATTCCCCCTTCAATTTCGTTAAAAATCCAAGGTATGAGAATTTTTGCTCTATTTCATTCTATTTCTGCAATTCTCGTCGAAATTGTTAATCTTTGGTGTTGACATGCCCTATTTGCTTATTACATGATATAATTACTATGGGTGCGCTTAATTCGTTGAGATTGGTTGCGAATTTCGAATTTTGTGACGAACCCTAATTTTCAAATTGGGGCTTTTTCGAATTGGGGTTTAATTGTTGTTTCTATTGCCCTTTATTGATAGATATATGCTATGAACGCTTTGGATGTGCTTAATTACATGAATTCGTGGTTCAATTTTGGGATTTACGATGAACCCTAATTTCAAAATTGGGGATTTCTGGAATTATTTGGTACATTCCGTTGTGTTGATGATATTAATTAGCCTCGATTCATAATATGATATATTTGGTGCTTTAGCATGTTCAATTTTGGATTTGGATGAAGTGATTTTGGTTGCACGCCACGTGTTCGATAAAATGCCAATTTGAGCCTTTCATGTGTTTGCCTATGCGAGTTACTACGTCGTCGCTATTTTGGTCGAGTCGAGCTGCTTTGAATTTAATTGCGGTATTCTCGTTGCGCTCACACTTTGCTTCTAGGTACTATGGGAAAAAGCCGTACCTCAGGCTCGCATGCGTCCGCCGTGGCCTCGTCCTCTCGCTCAAGTCGACGCGGGCCCCCGCCGACTATGCTCGAAGCCATGGGTCAGTTCACGGACGAAGTTCAGACAGCCCGCTACAACAAGCTAAAAGCAATGGAGTTCATCGCCATGGACCAGATCGACCACGAGACACTGGCGAAGCATCACATCGATCAGCAGGTCGCCCAATACCTATCGACCAGTGGTTGGAACACTTTCCTGGCGATCGACGAACCGGCATACAAGGAACTTACCCTGGAGTTCCTTGCCACGTTTTCCTTCGACGAATACGGCGACCACACAATCCGTTTCCGCGCGTTCAACGAAGAGCACATAGTACGGGCCGACAATGTGTGCCATGCACTTGGAGTCCCAGAACCCCCACACGGGAACTTCGCGACATTCTTCGATACACCGGAAGGACAACGGGGGTGCTGGGAGGAAATCGCTCGACCTGGCGAGCCGGCATACAGCGCGAAGACGTCGAAGGCATCCGCGATGAAGAGCCCCGGCCTGCGTTATATCCATCGCCTCCTGACGACCTCGCTTACACCAAGGGGTGACTCACACGGAGCAGTCACCCTCCGCGATCTGTACATCCTGACCCATCTGCACCGAGGCGAACGGATAAATTTAGGAATGGCGGTGGCCCACGCTTTCAGTGCTCAGGCGGAAGCACGACGCCACGGCAAGATCGCCGTCGGCCCACTCATCACCAAGGTGATCAAGGGCTTACGCTACTGGCCAGCGAATGCGCCCGAAATGGAGATAGTCGGAGGGCGTCACCCACTGAACGAGGAGGCGCTGGTGACGATGAAGATGCTGGTGAAGGCGCCTACCTGGACTCGCACCAACAAGGTGTACATCTGGCACGGGATGTACCATGGCCAGACGGACCACGTACCCATCCCCGACGACCAGCTCTACCTCCAGGGCCCTCACCCAATGGAGACGGACACGACAGCCACCGGGCCCTCCTACTCCTCCGGGTACCACCACGGCGAGTCATCCGGCGTCGCTCCCTACGCGTCGGCAGCGGATCTCGAAGCGCTGCGACAGGACGTGCAAGAGACTCGGCGCCGACAGGAGGAGTACGAGCGAAGGAACGAGGAAGCCCACCGCCAGTACAGGGAGGAGCTGGACCGCTACAACGAGGCCCTGCGAGCCATGGACCAGGCAGTCGAGCTGTCCAGGCGATCGATAGACCTCCTTCGCCCGAAGGCAATGCTCGCCACCGCCGCCACCATCAGCACCTTAGGGATTTTTCTTTTAACTTTCTTTGGACATTTCATTTGGTCGAGTAGTCGCGTGTGTTTTACGTTATTTCTACCTCTTAACGCTTATAACTATGTTTATAGTTAATCTATGACTACTCTATTTTATGTCTATTGATCTCTCTAGCCAGCGCATGGAAACGCATAACGGCCTACAAACGCCTAACGGATAACAACACGACCGTCACGCACGAAAACGAGTACCTCACGAGCACGTCCTTTATTCGTCAGGGGAGTCACGCTCTTTTTAAACTGTTTTTCTCCTCCTTTTATTTTTTTAACGTTGAGGACAACGTCAGGTTTAAGTGTGGGGAGGGGAATCTAGTTTGAGAACTTACGTGAAAACTTTTAAATTTTTATGACGTGTCTATGAGCTTAAATTTTTATGACGTGTCTATTACGTGAAAATTGACGTGTCTATTACGTGAAAATTTTTTTTATGACGTATCTATGAACTATTATCTCGAGTTAGTTTGCATTATTATGAATCTTTGTGAGCAATTAGGATATGCATGACTGACTGAATCATGTTTGCCTGAATAGATATAGCACTGTTTTGAGAGTTTCGTACACACATCCCCATTTCATTGTGAGAGTTTGAGCCTGACGAGCTTATGCTCATTTTTTTTTTCTGTGTGACGTGCCTAGTCTATATCTCTCTAGAACTTGCCTGTCTAATGCGTGTTGAAACTATTTTCGGTGTGTTAGTATAGAAATGATGAGGGCATTAGGAATTAAGTCCAGAGCCAAAACTTCCCACCATGACTAGCCCAATAGTTAGCCCCTTTGAGCCTAAGACTATTCGTTGCGTACCTCATATGATATGAAATACCCCCGACTCATATAAGCCTCCAGAAATTAGATGAACCCGAATTCGTTAGAATAGAGCAGAAGTCGGACTTGAGAGTTACTGTTTCAGTGTATGGTTCGATTTTCTTCTCTGTTATTCGTGAAATGACTCGCCCCTGATTTGACCGTTTTCTGAAATGACCTGATCCCTTTTTCATAAGCATGCCCATAAACCTTTTGGCAAGATATAGGTTTCGGTAATAAGTATCCCTAGGTACACGGCATTCGCTGTGACGATGTATTCTTTGCGACAAAAGCCGAACCTTGATGTTTTGAGGGAATAAGGGTAGTGCACTAGAGCGTAATGAAAGGGAAAGGGCAGAAAATGAAAGGGAACTGAGTTGACAGGGGTCGGGCAGAAAGTCTAGGATTTCGGGGCGAGAATGTTGAATCATGTGCTGGAACGTGTGATTTTCTATTCGATCATGGTATGCTCTCTGAAATCTTCTTGATTACATGCTCATTATATATGCGTACCATTTCATGACTATTTGATCCATATTCTCCCGAAAAGACCCTCAGATTTATGCTTGCCACTTTAGTAGTAGATATGCGATTAGCCTGCAAGCCTATGGTAGAGGTTGGACTAGCGCACGAATTTGAGTGATTTACCATAAATTTAGCCTATACACTGAGCGACTTGAGCAAATCCTTGTGAGAGTATGAGTCTCGATTAGCAGTGCAAAGGAAGTTTAGGTCGACAAGTGCAAGTCGTTAGTGTAACGTCCATGATTGTTTGCTTGATTCCTTTCGTGCCTTCTAGCTTTGATGATAAATTGCGAACGATCGTGCCGTTATCCTGATTTATGCCTTATCTAATTCCTAATTTACTTGAGGACAAGCAAATGCTTAAGTGTGGGGAGGTTTGATAAACGCATTTCAATGCGTTTATCGTAGTATTTATTCGGGGTATAATAAAGCGTTAGCAATCAATTTATGCATTTATTCGATATATTTACACTTGTTTTATTGTTGAAGGAGCTTAGGACGAGTTTCGGGCGAAAAGGAGTTATAGCAAATAATTCACATAATCTCATATAAACAGATAGCCACGTAATTCATGTTAGTGCAAACAATTTATGTGTTGTAGTTGAAATTCCACTTACTGTCGTCCGTAGATTATTAGCTTATCAGTAAGTCGCTAAGCTTCAACCCTAAATATGGGAACATATAAAATTAGGGTTTGTTAGTCTAATTATAATTTCACGAAATTGGCTTAATTTGAAAACCCTAAAATTTAGAACTTAACCTAAACTAAGAAATACAATTTCAGAAATAGGTCTCGACATTTCTTATACCAAGCTTCGACATTTAAACTACACAAAGATCTCGAGCTTGTTGGTGAAGTAAGATCTCGATATTTATTATTTGTACATCTCGACATTTGCTTAGTATAAAACTCGATATGTAAATACAATCTCGAAGTATTTGAAATCATTATCATAGTAACCTTTCGAGATATATGTCGAGTTACAATAATTATAGGATATGAAATGTCGAGATGTGGTATATCAATAGCTCTCGACATTTTCATGATAACTTCAACATGGATTTCGATACATATTAAGCATAAATGTCGAGCTTTAATTCAGTACATGATATCGATACTGAATTACATGAAGAAGCTTCGAGATGTATGTAATGATTACAAGACTTCGATCTAAATAATGAAGATGAATCTCGAGACTCTAGATGTCGATATTATAAGTAGATTGTCGAGGTGCTTGTATATAGATTTCGAAGTTATTTTAGAAACCAAGATAACTATCAGTTTGAGTAAAATTTATACAATGTCGAAGCAATGCATAAAAATGCCGAGATATAATATAAAATGTCGAAGTGGCTTTCAGTTATGATTTCGAGATTCTAAACATGAAAAATTCTGTTAACACCACAATTCTTCACAACTTAATCTACCGAATAGTAATCTCATTACTCAACATTTAAGCTTTTGCTCACACACATAAATCTTCAAGAACAGTTCGAATCTTATTAGGGTTTCATGTGGTACTGATTTTCAAAACTTTCGTTAGTTAAAGTCATAGAAACCCTAGTTTTAACTTAATCATTGTTCTAGCTATCTTCTACACATAATAATTTACGAATAAAATGGATTAAATATCAAAATAGATTATACCATACCTTCTTCCTAGCTTACTGTGGAGTTCTACTTCAGTTTTGTTTTGTTCGACTTGCTTCCTTTCTCTATGTTGGTGTTTTCGTAGTGCTTCTCTAATGAGATATAGGTTGATATATAAATTTCCTTCTTATCCCAACTTGTTTGCGTGTGATATAAGCACAAATGACATCAACACCTTTTGACTTAATCCTTATCTTTCCTTAAGTAACACTTATTATTTTATTATTATACTACATAGATTTCCTTACAGATAAGAAATCGAATTCTATGATAATACCATATAGCTCCATGTAATACTATTATAATAATATTATCTAAATTTCCCTAAGTTATCGAGTTATATGATAATTCTAAATCATATTCTTTAAACAATTATTCTCGTAGCATTATTATATTCATTATCTAGAAATTTCGAACTTATATATAAAATCTCTAAGTCTAAAAATCTGATCTACCTCTTTCGAACCTCATTAATTGCGTAATTTGAAACCTCTAATTTCTTTGCAACTAGCTCCTACTGAACTTCCATGCCTTATACGAAATTATTTCTAAGTTTCAATTAAATTTATACTAAGTTAGAATTTCATAATAACATGTAATTACATAAACACGTTTATGCAACCACGTAGACACATAATATCAGAAACACGTTTCATGCAGTCACGTAAGTCATATAATATGTATGCATATTTATTGGCCAAACTTACGTGCGGGACCCGGGTATACATGACAACCGTCCGCCGATCTTGCAAAGAGGCGAATACACAATGTGGAGAAGCCGCTTCCTGAATTTCATAGCTCTAAAAGATCAAGCCGAAAAATCTACTGCAGTCCCTTGAAGAGGGACCGGCACAGTTCTTGGTTCATGTGCCCGGGGACGAATCAGCTACTCCAGTAATTCCAGCTTCTAGGCGACTAAAGGAGCCTAGAGAATACTCTCTGGAGGAAAGAGCTCGAGCAAAGGCTGATCTAGTAGCCATGAATACCCTTATGCAGGGGATCCCAACGATATATACAGACAAACCGACAGCCTTTCATCGGCTAAGGGTATGTGGGATGAGCTGCATAGGATGATGCAAAGGACGGAAGTTGGCATAAAGGCCAAGAAGGCAAACATTCTCACTGCATACGACTCTTTCAAAGCTAAGCCGGAGGAGAGCCTATACGAAATCTACCAACGATACCTCACTCTTCTCAACGAGATGAGGAAGATAGAAATAACAAAGACAAACATGGAAATAAACATTAGATTTCTATCTTCTCTGCCCACGGAATGGAAGAAAATATCCACACAAATACGACAAAAAAAGATCTCGAAGAGTTGGATGTCCATGCCGTGTTCGATAATCTAGCTCAACATGAGGATGATATCCGAGAGATTATCAAAGAGCAGAACAGCAAACAAACCGATGACACGGTTGCCTTAGTCTCGGAGAAGAGGAGCACAAAATCAAGAAAAAAAAATATCGTTAGGCCACCTTCATCATCGGAGTCGGAAGATGAATCGGACTGCGACATAGAGCCCAACATGAAAGCCCTTGGAAAGCAGTTAGCTCTCATTGGACGAATGATGAGCAAGAAGTACTTCAAGAAGAAGTATTCAACCTCAGCCACAGACTTCAGACTACAAGCTCCAAGAACAAAGAACGTGCTCCGGAGAGCTCCGAGGTCAAGAACCCCAAAGAGACTAACAAATGCTTTAATTGTGGCAAAGCAGGTCACTTCGCCAAAGAGTGCACTATCCCGAAGAAGAGAGATGCAAACTACTACTCCAGGAAGCTTCAATTAACAAAACAGAAAGAAGCTGGAGTAGCTCTCATGGCCGAGCAGGACCAATGGCTCGAGGACACGTCGAGCTCCGAAGAAGAGAACTTAGCCCTCATGGCTCGTCTCGACAACGAAATGGACGCCGAAACATCCACTCGTACGGACGACGACAACGCATCCACGTCTTCAAATGAGGTAGTCTCTCACTCCACATTATTGACCATGTTAGATTCATATCAATTAGCATACACTAACATGAAACGTGAGCAGAAAAGTGTTAAGGAAGTAGAGATCAAACTTGAGAGAGCTCAGGAGAAGATAAATAGTCTCGAATCAGACCTTAGAAGCTCTAGTGCAAAAATAGAAGAACTTACTAAGAGCTTACATTGTAGAGAGACTAGTCAACCTCCTTTAGGACAGCATGAAAAGATCAGCGAATTAGCTCAAGTTCTACCTCCTGACTCTCAAGAAAACCACGAGGAAGTAAAAAAGGTTAATTATCAAAATTCTCTCTACAAACCCCTATCATAAAACAGATAGAGGAGTCACAAGCGAAACTAGACAAAGAAAGAGAGAATTTCGAAGCTGAAAAGAAAAAATTCTATAAGGAGATGGAAAATCTCAAGGCTTCCTCGTCCTCCCAAACTATCTCACACGCTATCATAAAAAGCGTGAAAATAGAAAAATCGCCTTCGAAAGATCAAAAGAGCATTAATTATTCTGTTAAAAGTGCTAAGACTAATTTTACTTCACCTACGTCCACAAGGAGCGTAGAGCCAGCACCGACTACGAAGGCGAGAGTGTCTAGTCCTAAAATAAAGAAGGAGCGAGTAGATTTAAATGTTTCTGAACATGTTATCCCTTCTGTCAAAAAGACACTCGTAGTAATAAAAGATCCATTTCTACGTTCAAAATAATTGCTTCTACGTGCTCAATTCAGCCCATCACCTATAGAAGTGAAAATACCGAAATAGGCTCTACATCGAAAATTACTACTAATCATTCTGAAACAAATGCCAAAAGGAAAAATCGTAGGAAACAAGATCCAGCCATAAAGAAAGCTTATGGCGCCGTACATGACTGTACTCACCTAAGGTATCCCGTAGAAATTAAATCCCCCAAGCACCTTTGGAGACTATCACAAGAAAAGATCTTTTCCTCAGTCAAACCTTCCAAGGCATTTGTACGAGCTAAAGTTAACCTTCCCTGTAAGGTTCAACCCAAATGGGTTCCTAAATCTCCGCCTAGGACGACAAAAGTCAAAAGGGCCAAGTCTCCTACAGAGGCAAAACCCAAACTCACTTCTCCAAAAGTGCAATGGGTTATTATGACTCTTCCAGAAATAGATTTAGGAGTCATATCTGAACCTAAAATTAAATCTGCTAATCTGAGAGGACCCATGCTTAAGTGGGTACCTAAAGCTCTCTTAATTGTTTTTGCAGATCCATCATGTGTGGTACCTCGACTCTGGTTGCTCCACACACATGACTGGTAAACAAGAGCTGCTGAGCAACTACAAAGACCGACCAAATGACAAAGTCATATTTGGGAACAACGATTCAGCCCCGGTTCTAGGATTTGGGGATATCATTTTGAAGAATCTGACCATCAAAGATGTCTCATACGTCGAAGGCTTCCGCCATAACTTATTCAGCATAGGCCAATTCTGTGACAAAGGCTTCCAGGTGGTCTTCCATGCTGACCGGTACAGAATTTTGGATAGTCAGGACACAGAACTCCTTCAAGGACTTCGGAAATCCAATCTTTCCACAATCAACCTGACGTCCGTGCGGCCCTGGACAGCTGTATGCCTCATTTCTCAGATTGATATACAGAGGAACAGCCTATGGCATCAACGACTGTCTCATCTAAACATGAAAGCTCTCCAACGTCTTTCTACGAAAACGTGCACGGTCTTCCAACTATACAACTACAAAGGGAGGATATTGTTCGGCATGTCACCTAGGAAAAATGAAGCGAGCATCTCATCACGTCAAGCAAATTGCGTCTACTTCTCGACCATTGGAACTAATTCACATGGATCTCTGTGGTCCGATGCAGACTCAGAGTATCAATGGAAGAAAGTATGTCCTAGTGATTGTAGATGACTATTCTCGCTACACGTGGACAAAGTTCCTCCGAATGAAAGATGAGACCGGTGACTTGATTATCAATTTTGTGAACACAACTCAAAATCTGCTGCAACAGACTATTCAAGTTGTTCGAACAGACAACGGCACTGAGTTCAAAAACAACCACCTCAGTGAGTTTTATCAAAAACTTGGAATAAGTCAACAATTTTCAGCCGCCAAAACACCTCAGCAAAATGGGGTCGTCGAAAGGAAAAATCGAACACTAGTGGAAGCCGCTCGTACAATGCTGATCCAGTCAGGACTTCCACACTTTCTATGGGCTGAAGCAGTCAATACCGCTTGTTTTACTCAAAACAGGACGGTGGTTCACAAACGGTTCAACAAGACTCCGTACGAGATTGTGAATAATAGAGTGCCCAATATCTCTTTCTTTAAAGTCTTCGGGTGCAAGTGCTTTGTGACGAACGACCGAGAACAACGTGCAAAGTTCGACCCTAAAGCATTCGAAGCTACATTTGTCGGGTATTCTTCAACTTCAAAAGCGTACCGAGTATACATCAAGTCCAACCGAACTATTAAGGAAAGATATAATGTCACTTTTCACGAAGTGGCAGAGATGGCTTCTGGTCAACTCAGTCCAGGACCCGTGCCTAACCCGATGGTTCCTGCTCAAACCAGTTCAGGACCCGTGCTCAACCCAATGGCTTCTGAAGACAACATTTCAGAACTCGTAATCACTGGTGTGTTGGCACAAAACCAACAGAAGATGGCAACAACATCAAAGTCAATGTCAGACGAAGCAACGAGACTTGCAATAGACGACTTGGAATCTCTCTTCGAACTAGTATATCGGTCATGCACCACTGCACCTACAGTGGATTCTCCTCTGTTAGAGACCGACGTACAAGTTCATCTCACACCTCTACCCCACCCGATTCAGATTTTCCACAGAATACCGAAGAACCTACAGTGGTCCTCGAGGAATTATCATCAGAGATGATCGATCCAAGTGCAGAATTGGAACTTCCTCAGACAAATGATCAATCGGAGACTATAGGCGATCTAGATCCACAGATGGCTGACGCATCTGCTACAACCTTGCCTCACGAGCGCAAGTGGACTAGAGGTCACCCGGTCGATCAGATAATTGCCGATCCTTCGGATGGTGTGAGGACACGTCATCAACATAGTCTTTTCAGTTGCTTCCTGAGCCAAAATGAGCCTACCAAAGTAGAAGATGCACTTCGAGACCCGGATTGGACAATTCCAATGCAAGAGGAAATCAATCAATTGAACGTCTTCAAGTGTGGACCTTGGTACCCCGTCCACATGGAAAACAGTGGTCGGAACTAAATGGATTTTCAAGAATAAGAAAAATGAAGATGGTGAAGTGATCCGGAACAAAGCAAGGCTAGTAGCTAAGGGATACAATCAACAGGAAGGCATCGACTACGACGAGACTTATGCTCCTGTTGCCCGTATCGAAGCTATCCGCTCCTGCGCTGGCCTATGCGGCTCACAAAGACTTCAAAGTCTATCAGATGGATGTTAAAACCGCTTTTCTCAACGGCGTGTTAAAAGAAGAAGTCTACGTCGCTCAGCCGGAAGGTTTTGTTGATCAAGAACATCCCGATCACGTCTATCGTTTGGACAAAGCTCTCTATGGACTAAAACAAGCCCCACGTGCTTGGTACGATGTCCTGAGTGATTTCCTCGTGAAGTCTGGATTCATACGAGGAATGATAGACACAACCCTCTTCATTAAATGGCATGACAAAGATCTGATGGTCGTCCAAGTATACGTCGACGACATCATCTTCGGATCAACAAATCCTCGGCTCTGCAAGAAGTCTGGAGATCTCATGAAGAGCAAATTCGAAATGAGTCACATGGGAGAGATGCAATTTTTCTTAGGCCTTCAGGTCAGGCAGCTCAATGATGGAATTTTCATCAGTCAAACAAAATACATCAAGGATATTCTGAAGAAGTTTCATCAAGACCAGAGCAAGCCTCTCAGCACTCCTATGTCACCAAGCTGCAAGTTGGATGCCGATCCCTCTGGTAATTGGTCGACATCACACTATATCGCAGTATCATTGGAACTCTTCTCTACCTCACTTTGAGCCGGCCGGATATTGTAACATCCCATCCCATACCGGGTGTCATATAGCATCCGTCCCTACCGAGACCAGTGGGGTTGGGCCCACCACACTCCGACTGATAGTCTGGCCCCGCTGTACCACCATTTAACCTTACAGCGTGCTTCGTCCTCACTCACACGCACCCTGGGCAAACTTCCCAGGGGGTCACCCATCCTAAGATTGCTTCAAGTCAAGCACGCTTAACTTCGAAGTTCTTTCGGATGACTCCCGAAAAGGTAGGTCGACCTTGGTGATATGAGTAGTACTATCAACTCTCTTATACAATTCTTAGCCTGACACGCCCATACATTGTCAGTCTCAGGATCCCCTCTCATTCGGGTGTCGGATCGGTTCATTCATGTACCCCTTCGCCTAGAAGCCTGCCAGGAGCCGCTCCTTGTCCGTGCACCTCTGTGGCACCGGCGATCACTCCCCGCCCTCATCGGCCGGGCGTCACTTCCCAGGGGGTGCGTGTGAGCGAGGACGAGCACGCTGTAAGGTTAAATGGTGGTACAGTGGGGCCAGACTATCAGTCGGAGTGTGGTGGGCCCAACCCACTGGTCTCGGTAGGGACGGATGCTATAGTGACACCCGGTATGGGACGGGATGTTACAGGTGGTATCAGAGCACAACCTCTCGCAGTACGGTGCTGGTTCGGGGACGAACCAGGCGGAAGCTGGTGGGCATGTGACGCCCGAGGCCGACGAGGGCGGGGAGGGAGTGATCGCCGGTGCCAAAGAGATGCACGGACAAGGAGCGGCTCCTGGCAGGCTTCTAGGTGATGGGGTACATGAACGAACCGATCCGACACCCGAATGAGAGGGGATCCTGAGACTGACAATGTATGGGCGTGTCAGGCTAAGAACGTATAAAAGAATTGATAGTACTACTCATATCACCGAGGTCGACCTACCTTTTTGGGAGTCCATCCGAAAGAACTTCGAAGTTAAGCGTGCTTGACTTGAAGCAATCTTAGGATGGTGACCCCCTGGAAGTTTGCCCAGGGTGCGTGTGAGCGAGGACGAAGCACGCTGAAAGGTTAAGTGGTGGTACAGTGGGGCCAGACTATTAGTCGGAGTGTGGTGGGCCCAACCCCACAGGTCCCGGTAGGGACGGATGCTACAGTGACACCCGGTATGGGACGGGATGTTACAGGTGGTATCAGAGCACAACCTCTCGCAGTACGGTGCTGGTTCGGGACGAACCAGGCGGAAGCTGCAGGGCATGTGACGCCCGGGGCCGATGAGGGCGGGGAGTGATCGCCGGTGCCAGAGAGGTGCACGGACAAGGAGCGGCTCCTGGCAGGCTTCTAGGCGAAGGGGTACATGAATGAACCGATCCGACACCCGAATGAGACGGGATCCTGAGACTGACAATGTATGGGCGTGTCAGGCTAAGAATTGTATAAGAGAATTGATAGTACTACTCATATCACCAAGGTCGACCTACCTTTTCGGGAGTCCATCCGAAAGAACTTCGAAGTTAAGCGTGCTTGACTTGAAGCAATCTTAGGATGGGTGACCCCCTGGGAAGTTTGCCCAGGGTGCGTGTGAGCGAGGACGAAGCACGCTGAAAGGTTAAGTGGTGGTACAGTGGGGCCAGACTATTAGTCGGAGTGTGGTGGGCCCAACCCCACAGGTCCC
Source organism: Craterostigma plantagineum (assembly GCA_027422505.1). Classification (NCBI taxonomy): domain Eukaryota; kingdom Viridiplantae; phylum Streptophyta; class Magnoliopsida; order Lamiales; family Linderniaceae; genus Craterostigma; species Craterostigma plantagineum. The sequence goes on along the minus strand of JAPQWV010001996.1, from coordinate 19,193 downwards.
GGTAGGGACGGATGCTACAGTGACACCCGGTATGGGACGGGATGTTACAGGTGGTATCAGAGCACAACCTCTCGCAGTACGGTGCTGGTTCGGGGACGAACCAGGCGGAAGCTGGTGGGCATGTGACGCCGGGGCCGATGAGGGCGGGGAGTGATCGCCGGTGCCAGAGAGGTGCACGGACAAGGAGCGGCTCCTGGCAGGCTTCTAGGCGAAGGGGTACATGAATGAACCGATCCGACACCCGAATGAGAGGGGATCCTGAGACTGACAATGTATGGGCGTGTCAGGCTAAGAATTGTATAAGAGAATTGATAGTACTACTCATATCACCAAGGTCGACCTACCTTTTCGGGAGTCCATCCGAAAGAACTTCGTAGTTAAGCGTGCTTGACTTGAAGCAATCTTAGGATGGGTGACCCCTGGAAGTTTGCCCAGGGTGCGTGTGAGCGAGGACGAAGCACGCTGTAAGGTTAAATGGTGGTACAGTGGGGCCAGACTATCAGTCGGAGTGTGGTGGGCCCAACCCCACTGGTCTCGGTAGGGACGGATGCTATAGTGACACCCGGTATGGGACGGGATGTTACAGGTGGTATCAGAGCACAACCTCTCGCAGTACGGTGCTGGTTCGGGGACGAACCAGGCGGAAGCTGGTGGGCATGTGACGCCCGAGGCCGACGAGGGCGGGAGTGATCGCCGGTGCCAAAGAGATGCACGGACAAGGAGCGGCTCCTGGCAGGCTTCTAGGTGATGGTACATGAACGAACCGATCCGACACCCGAATGAGAGGGGATCCTGAGACTGACAATGTATGGGCGTGTCAGGCTAAGAACCGTATAAAAGAATTGATAGTACTACTCATATCACCAAGGTCGACCTACCTTTTCGGGAGTCCATCCGAAAGAACTTCGAAGTTAAGCGTGCTTGACTTGAAGCAATCTTAGGATGGGTGACCCCTGGGAAGTTTGCCCAGGGTGCGTGTGAGCGAGGACGAAGCACGCTGAAAGGTTAAGTGGTGGTACAGTGGGGCCAGACTATTAGTCGGAGTGTGGTGGGCCCAACCCCACAGGTCCCGGTAGGGACGGATGCTACAGTGACACCCGGTATGGGACGGGATGTTACAGGTGGTATCAGAGCACAACCTCTCGCAGTACGGTGCTGGTTCGGGACGAACCAGGCGGAAGCTGGTGGGCATGTGACGCCCGGGCCGATGAGGGCGGGGAGTGATCGCCGGTGCCAGAGAGGTGCACGGACAAGGAGCGGCTCCTGGCAGGCTTCTAGGCAAAGGGGTACATGAATGAACCGATCCGACACCCGAATGAGAGGGGATCCTGAGACTGACAATGTATGGGCGGTCAGGCTAAGAATTGTATAAGAGAATTGATAGTACTACTCATATCACCAAGGTCGACCTACCTTTTCGGGAGTCCATCCGAAAGAACTTCGTAGTTAAGCGTGCTTGACTTGAAGCAATCTTAGGATGGGTGACCCCCTGGGAAGTTTGCCCAGGGTGCGTGTGAGCGAGGACGAAGCACGCTGTAAGGTTAAATGGTGGTACAGTGGGGCCAGACTATCAGTCGGAGTGTGGTGGGCCCAACCCCACTGGTCTCGGTAGGGACGGATGCTATAGTGACACCCGGTATGGGACGGGATGTTACAGGTGGTATCAGAGCACAACCTCTCGCAGTACGGTGCTGGTTCGGGACGAACCAGGCGGAAGCTGGTGGGCATGTGACGCCCGAGGCCGACGAGGGCGGGGAGTGATCGCCGGTGCCAAAGAGATGCACGGACAAGGAGCGGCTCCTGGCAGGCTTCTAGGTGATGGGGTACATGAACGAACCGATCCGACACCCGAATGAGAGGGGATCCTGAGACTGACAATGTATGGGCGTGTCAGGCTAAGAACCGTATAAAAGAATTGATAGTACTACTCATATCACCAAGGTCGACCTACCTTTTGGGAGTCCATCCGAAAGAACTTCGAAGTTAAGCGTGCTTGACTTGAAGCAATCTTAGGATGGGTGACCCCTGGGAAGTTTGCCCAGGGTGCGCGTGTGAGCGAGGACGAAGCACGCTGAAAGGTTAAGTGGTGGTACAGTGGGGCCAGACTATTAGTCGGAGTGTGGTGGGCCCAACCCCACAGGTCCCGGTAGGGACGGATGCTACAGTGACACCCGGTATGGGACGGGATGTTACAGGTGGTATCAGAGCACAACCTCTCGCAGTACGGTGCTGGTTCGGGGACGAACCAGGCGGAAGCTGGTGGGCATGTGACGCCCGGGGCCGATGAGGCGGGGAGTGATCGCCGGTGCCAGAGAGGTGCACGGACAAGGAGCGGCTCCTGCAGGCTTCTAGGCGAAGGGGTACATGAATGAACCGATCCGACACCCGAATGAGAGGGGATCCTGAGACTGACAATGTATGGGCGTGTCAGGCTAAGAATTGTATAAGAGAATTGATAGTACTACTCATATCACCAAGGTCGACCTACCTTTTCGGGACTCCATCAGAAAGAACTTCGTAGTTAAGCGTGCTTGACTTGAAGCAATCTTAGGATGGGTGACCCCCTGGGAAGTTTGCCCAGGGTGCGTGTGAGCGAGGACGAAGCACGCTGTAAGGTTAAATGGTGGTACAGTGGGGCCAGACTATCAGTCGGAGTGTGGTGGGCCCAACCCCACTGGTCTCGGTAGGGACGGATTCTATAGTGACACCCGGTATGGGACGGGATGTTACAGATATCATGTTTGCCACCTGCTTGTGTGCCCGTTTTCAAGCCGAACCCAAAGAATCCCATATGCTCGCGGTCAAAAGAATTCTTCGCTACCTAAGGGCACCTCTACCCTTGGCCTATGGTATCCAAAGGGTACGAATTTCAAACTTATCGACTACACTGACGCTGACTATGCAGGTTGCCGAATGGACAGGAAAAGCACGTCCGGTGGCGCTCATTTTCTAGGCGAAAAGCTGGTCTGCTGGTCATCCAAAAAGCAGAACTGTGTGTCCACTTCGACGGCAGAAACAGAATACGTAGCTGCTGCCAGCTGTTGCTCACAGATGTTGTGGATGCGGACACAGCTTCGCGACTATAGGTACAATCTAACTAATATACCCATATATAGTGATAGTCAGAGTGCAATTGGCATTACTTGCAATCCTGTTCATCATTCACGCACAAAACACATAGACATTAAATATCATTTTATCAAAGATCACGTAGAAAAAGGCACGATAGAGATGTACTTCGTGAACACGGAGTTTCAACTAGCCGACATTTTCACCAAGGCCTTGGATGAGAAACGATTCCAATTCCTTGTCGGAAAATTAGGCATGTTGAATCTTACGTAATATATGCATTACCTGATCTTCTGTGCTATCACATGCTCTATTCTATGTGTTTTCTATGCTTATTTGTCCCTATCTTGCGTGATATTAAAAAAAAATAAAAAAATAAAAAAAAATAAAAAAAAATAAAAATAAAAACAATAATAATATACATACATATATATATAATATATATGGGGTATGACGAAATCCTTTAGGATGCTTTGATCTAAAGTCACTTAGAATTTTACCCCGACATGCGATCGATCTAATTGCTTAATATTGTCAGTCGGAGTCGCATCCTTGTGTCTAAAAGGTCATTTGATTGTTCCACTAGACACAAAGTCACTTTACATGCGTGAGGATTCAAGTCTTGTTCTTTTTTTCTTTCTTTGGATCTACTTCTCGAGTGAGTCACACATCAATTACTTGTCTTACCTAGTGATTCTTGGTTTCATACTCACCTTGCGTCAAATCGTTAGGAAAATGATAAGGGAGTTTAGGATATTCCTCATACGGCCTTATATAAATTCCCCCACGTTTGCCCTTAGTCATCCACTTTGAGCCTTCTCCGATGATGAAGGTGGCCTAACGATCTTTTCTTTTCTTGATCTTGTGCTCCTCTTCTCCGAGACTAAGGCAATCGTGTCATCGGTTTGTTTGCTATTGTGCTCTTTGATAATCTCTCGGATATCATCCTCATGTTGAGCTAGATTATCGAACACGGCATGGACATCCAACTCTTCGAGATCTTTATTTTGCCGTATTTGTGTGGATATTTTCTTCCTTCCGTGGGCAGAGAAGATAGAAGTCTAATGTTTGTTTCCATGTTTGTCTTTGTTATTTCTATCTTCCTCATCTCATTGAGAAGAGTGAGGTATCGTTGGTGGATTTCGTATAGGCTCTCCTCCGGCTTAGCTTTGAAGGAGTCGTATGCAGTGAGAATGTTTGCCTTCTTGGCCTTTATGCCAACTTCCGTCCTTTGCATCATCCTATGCAGCTCATCCCACATCCCCTTAGCCGATGATGCTGAAGAAAGAAATTCACAAGTTTTGCGACGGAACCCTCAAGATTGTCAGGCAAAATATCGAACAGAGGTTGGAAGAGATAAATAGAGACACGATGCTGAGGATCCATCGGTTTGTGAGTGAACAGCCGCTCCTGATGGAATTGTTGGATGAAATCGAGGAGCGCCTGAAGCTCAGGGAGACCGTTAGGGACTACGAGCATGCGCTGGGCTTGCGCAGATCGTACTATGCCCGACAAGGACGAACAGCGCGGAGACGCAATCAAGCACAAAGGGGGAGAATGTAGAATATCATTTGTAATTGTGCTTGATTTCATTAGTTGTCCTTGGGGCTTTACTTATATTAGTCTTTAGATTAAGGACTAGTTAGATATTTATACCAAGATTGTTCGTATAAATACTTGTAAATGAATTGAGCTGAATAGAGAAAGTTTAGTGAATTGATCCGAAGGGCTTGCATATCGATTTCTAGAGAGAGAAACAACAGTAACTTTCTCACTCTAATTGAATTCTCTCTCGGGTTCTTATTTTGAATTTTTCGATCGAATTCAATTGATCATCTAAACGATCGAATTGCTATGGTTTCTAGCCTAGGATCGTAGAGTTGTTAATCTGAGGACCTAACAGAGTATCACGCATACAGGCAGCAGCGGCGATAGAGAGAAAAATCTGATCCAATGCCAGCAAGAACATGTATAATGAGGTCTTCTTCATCGATTGGTTTGCCAGCTATGACTAGGGCATCCGCAGTGGCTCTGACATCTTGCATAGACTCTGTTATTGTACGAGTGCCTCGTGGGTTGTTATGAAGTTTTTCTTTGAGGGATATAATGCGAGTGCGAGATTTGTTAGCAAATAGAACACTGAGACGGTCCATGCTTCTTTGGAGGAGGTCACAGATGAGATGTGAGATTGTATTTCTGCAGCACAACTTCCAAGGATGGCGTTGAGGATCAGTTGATCTTGTCTGTACCAAAGTGTGAAATCTGAGTTTTGGAGAATTTTGGTGGCGTCCTTTGGGTCGGGTATTGTTGATGTAGGTTTGGGGAATGTACCATTGATGTAGCCAAGTAAATCGTAGCCAACTAGAGCTGAGTGAAGTTGGGTTCTCTAGACTGAGAAATTGGATTGAGATAGTTTAGTGGGGAGATGAGATGGTGCGTTGAATGATACAATATGAGTATCTTGAAATGAGGAGGCCATGTAGAATCGATTGAGAGAGCTTTGATTTGCTTCTTGTGTCTCTGATACCATAAAGGAATAGTAGGTTGTAGAAAAAGCTTGTGTGATTCATTGACTCTCAGTACAGTTTATATACAGTTGTACAAGGACTAGTTAAGATCGATACAAGTATGGACAATATACGATGATTATCTAAGTCATATCTTTTCCTAAAGATAATGACAAGCTAAATATAGAGTTGATATTTGATATTATGGTGTATCTTTAACAATAATCAGCGGCATCGCCAAGTCTAATTGCCGTATTTTGATTGGACTGACTCCCTTGGCTGGATTTTGAGGATTGATTAATACTTTCTTACGCAACAGAAATCAGCAAATCGCATGGTATCGAGCACCATGGAGAGCATGGAGGGAGAGTCACACACCTTTGTTCTCGATGATGTCAACTCACCTGAATATAACATGAAAAGGCTTGAAGCAGAAAACAGGTTGACACTTTTGACGAGAGGCTTTTGGAAAATTGTTTGTGGAATCTAACATGGAGACAAGCTACAAGAGGAAGTACTGCACAATCTTGCATTAGGCGAGATTGCCCAGCGTTAAAGCATCGATCAATGCGCAACCAGGGACGGACGCAGGGGGCTCGGGGGGTTGCCCCCAGAGATGGTTCGCTGTCATGCGTTGTCTCGGACGTATCGGAGACGGAGATAGAGGTAGGAAGAAGATGACTACTGTTAATATTTGGCAATTTCGGGAAGAACGAAGGAGATGACCGCTGTTTAGTAACCCTGAATCAACACGTCAATTGGGGGCTTTTATTTGGGCTTCAATTGGGCCAAAAATAAATTTAGATATTTAATATATATTGTACTAATTTTGTAGCAATTTAAGTTTTGTTTTAATCCTCTCATTTTTAATTTATTTATTTGAAACTACAGAATGTTTTACTTTTAATCAATGAAACCATACATTATTGTATTATTTAATAGCTTGTTAATGTATGTGTAGTTCGACTATTTAAGTCTATAAATATCAATCAATTTCAATGAAAATTAATTAATTATAAAAGTTTTGTCTGAAGACGGATAATAACTTTCTCGTACAACAGTTCTTTTGTATATATCTTTTGCAGGTGTTGAAAACAAATAATTTTTTGAATGATTTAACCGCCGTTTCACGATTCTAAATCCCGGGAACCGGCACGCCCTGTCCCAGCGTGTCGGATCCGGCTCAAGGGCCGGTTCCCGCCGCGGGGTGGTTACGGGGCTGTTAATGGACCGAACCGCACCGTTGCCCACCTCTAGTTCAGCCCCCCGACCAAAACATCATGCGTCCGTAACTGTGCACAACCAACACTTTGGGACTTGGGTTATACTTTGGTTTGTGGAATCTAACATGGAGACAAGCTACAAGAAGAAGTCCTGCAGGATCCCGCGATAGGTGAGATTGTCCAGGCATTAAAGCATCGGTCGTAATGCGCGACCAACGCTTTAGGTTGTACTTACAATGTGTTTGGTTTGTGGAATCTAACATGGAAAGAAAAAGAAATGGTCGCGAAAAGTATTGTGTTTGGTTAGAAAGAAAATAATGTTGAAAAGAAAAGAAAGAAAAAGAAAGGTAAAATGTAACTTAAATGGATACCATTTTCCTAAAATAACGCGAGGAAATGAGAAAAACGAGTTTATATTTTCTCTAATCACATTATATCTTCTCTGCAGCTCTTCGATCATCCTTGCTCTCTCCAACCATGTCTTCTCAGCAAAGACAAATTATCCAGCTTTGAATCGCAAAAAATCTTCATCAAACTTGGAACAAAAGCTTTCTTACGCAAGTCAAACTCCAGATCATTCAACTGTGGTAACACTTCATGGGTCTGTGGTAACACATGGAACCTTCTCTAAATAAAACTTAAATTGGGTCCTTATCTATAAATGAAACTTACATGGGTCCTTGTCCTTAATTGAAAATATGAATTGGGGCCTGACTCGTAATTTGCACTATTTAATAACATCATCTTAAATGATGTTTATAGATAGTACAAATCTCATTTCTTTTTATATGTTAGTTCTCTATATTGAGACTATGTTTATGCGATCATAACTAGTTTTGCTTTAAATTTTCCTTTTCGAAGAGCCAAACACCATTTTTTATTTTCCAAAATAGTTTTCTCGTTAGTTTTCCTTGAAGTAACCAAACAACAATAAGGAATGAAGCTTTCTTATATTTTAATTTTCTTTTTTCCATTTTATTTTCCCCATCAAATCCACAAACCAAATACACAAGAATTTCACCAGCTTTGTTTGTGCTCGTACGTCTTGAACCTTTTATTTCTGAAAGAGACCACGTCGAGAATATCCTCATTAGACTGAAAAAAAAGCCTACGAGACTATATTTGACAACCCATATCGGATTGACCTCAGCCAAGAAACTCACAAATTATTATTAGACTGAAAAATCCACTTTTCTTCTTCAATCTATTCTCTAAAATTTCTTTGTTGGTCCCTCTTTTGTTTTCTTCTTTCCACGTTTTGTGTCATAAAAGTTATATTAAAATTCTCATTTCAGCGACATGAGTTACTTATAAAAAGGTTTTAGTACAGTAGAAACCCTATAAATTAATACTCGATAATTTAATAAACTCTTTAATATAATATTTTCGTCCGGCCCCGACTCGGGGATAACGTACTAAATTAATAATTCTCTAAAATTATAAGATAATAGACATTTGATAATTTCTATAGGTCCCGTATAAATTATAAATTAATAATTTCATATGTAAAAACATTCTCGTCGGTCATTGTTGTTTTTTTTCACACTTTTAAGATGAGATGCCATGTACGAGTTGTTTGTGGGTATTTTTTCATAGTGTATTATATAGAAGATATATTTATTAATATTACTTAAATGTACATTAACACCATGCGGATTATGATAGATCGGGAGATTGAAGGTTTGATTAATTTGACGTTCATGAGAACATAGGAGATTGAAGTTTATTTGATGTTTGTGGAGTTTGAAAGGTACTATACACTATAAATTAATATTTTATTAATTTATCGATAAATTAATAATTATTAACTTATCGATTAATTAATAACTCTTTTAATTAATAAATTTGGCCGGCCCCAACTGTATTAATTTATAGAGTTTATACTGTAAAACGAATCGACAATTTTTATATTAAAAGAAATCTAGTTATAGATTTTCCATAAATTAATCCAAAATCGAAGAAAACTATAACTCATTGACTCAAATTTATAATTCTTTGTACGCCGACTGCTATTGAACCGCAAAAGCATGTGGAAATTGGGGGTGATAAAAAATATCCCGAAACCGCATTCCGATCCGGTATCCGTTTTCAAAACCCGAAAAAATGGATTCTGATTTTAAAGACAAATCTGATATATTCTATTCGATTTTTTTAAAATAAAGCGGATCGGATACGGATAGTGGTTCGTCTAGATGCGGATATTCGGTATCCAGTTTTCTATTAAAAATAATAAAAAAATAGTCCAAAAAGAAAATGAGTGTCCAAAAAGGAAAAAAAAAAATCAATTTGTGGTGCTATGTTTATATTTATTATATAATTTTGAATCATAAATTCACATATTGTGTGAATTATTATGTGTAGAAATTCTTATATGAAAAAGTATATTATTTTATTTGATAAGAAATAAAAATTATTTTGAAAAGAAATGATAAATAATATAAGAAATATAAATTAAAAATTGGAATCAGATATCCGGTTAATATCTTAATATAGCGGATATCTGATTTTCGGATATCATAATAAAACTACGGATATAGTTTTTGATATCCGAATGATATCCGACGGTATCCGAAAATCCGAATATCCGTTTTTCTCACCCATTGAAATACATGTAATAAATTTGGAATTGACATTTATTGATACACGAGAAAATTCAAGGGTTTATTATTAGTCAGGCCCCGTTAAGATGTTTAAGTAGTGTCCAGGCCCTAATAAATTTTCATTTAGTGTTAAGGACATCCTTTCGAAACTCTTAGTGAAGAATACTTAAACTATGCGATATGACGTATTTACCCCCAAACAGATGCAAAATTTACTCACATTTTCCATCGTCTTCTCCAATTAAATCTCGACCTAGCAGAGGCCTAACAGAGCTAATCTTCAAGCTCGTTTTCGCCTAAAATCTCCACCTTAGTGAGGAGATGACAATTAAATCGGTCTTAAGATCTCATGGGTCGTAGTAATTAATAATTATTAAATATTATAGTGAAATAATGCTTCAAACACAATATAATAATCTCTTTGAATAAAGACGAAATTTCTTTTGATTTTAATGGTTGAATGATGTAATTGACTCAATTTCATCACGGATCTTACTAACGGATGTGAGTTATGGACGTTAATCGTGCAAAATGAAGAATTTTAAGACAAGCCAGTATTGTATGGCTAATTTACAGAATTCCTGGGTAACACATTCTACAATTCATATGACACATCTATTCCAATAATAACAAAACTATATCACAATAATACTACTTCTTCCACTACAAATAACGATCTATATACTTTTACTAACACATCCTGTACACAAGCAAGAGACCGTGAGTAAAATCGCATAACCGCTATTGTTAATACCAACAGTGAGTAAATCGCACACAGTGAGTAATCTTAGAAATCTGTTCACTTTTTCTAGGAGTTCACTTTTCTTTAATAACTAGATACATCTTAACTTACGATTATTTTAATTCCACAACTCTTATAAAATAACATTCAATTTACTTTTAATACCATAGAGTTCATCAGAAACAACGTTTCATGTTTTTTAATAACATAGACAATACGCTAAAAAACCGCTTAGAGCTCGTTGTTATTGTCCCAATCGAGTAAAATCACGATGTTAATGTTGAACGTCGTGTACATAAAATCAATTTGATCGTGCATCTTAGCAGTAAACAATTATATTACTGGATTGGATAAAATTACATAAATTAGGTTTCGTGATGATCGAAATGTTTGAGATGAATTACTCCTTGATGTACGGCAAATAACATGTAATGTGTAACTAATAACATATTAGTTGTAGAAAATAACTTTCTGTAAGAATTTATTACCACATATGTCCATATATGTAACATTAAAATCACAAAATATAACATACATTGGTCGAAAAATAACAGTTAATGTTTATTATATGATCTTGTACACATAACCATTAGACTTGTTGCCAACGCTCTTTTATACCAGTTAAAACCCTAGACACAACGAAATACCTCAACATAATACCATACGAAATCCATAACACCCTAAATCCCTAAAACCCCAAATCGAAGCTCCCAATAGTCGAGGCGATGGTGACACGCTCGAATACTAGCAAGTATACTAGGTCGTGCAAGTAGTATAAAACGGACGTAAATCCGAGTGTCGATCCACGAGGACAACTCGATTAGTTCTAGGATATTAATCCGAATTTTAATTTAGACTGAAGTGATTTATTTTGAATATATATTTATATATATTTATATATATATTTTTTAGATTTGTTAAAGACGATTTAAGAAAAACGCAAATAAAGATAATGGTTATTTTTAACAATTAACGACAAGCGTGGTTAAAGCACATATTCGGCACAGATTAATCCTATGTATTCATGCAGTCGTCTATATTTAACCTATATGAATCTAGTTAAGGTAGAAATTCCTAACGTACGTGCACCCCGTTATTCACATAACTAGCAACCCTATGCGAAAATGAACCAATCAACTATATTCCTATATGACTGTAGTTACCCCGCACGCATTCGGCTTTATGAATTTCCCCGAGCTTAAACGCTTTCGGTGCCTAAGATCTCGGAAACTACACGGACGAAACCGAATTCCATCTCTGGTGCACTATATTTATTATTCCTGAATCTTTTTCGTGGTGCACTATATTTATTATTCTAACCGATCTAATCACTTTTTTCAGTATCATAAACCAATCAAGAATCAAGCATATGTTGATCAGGCATACGCAAGCATTAAACACAAATATAGAACACGTAGCTTAACTCATACGATTAAACAAAATATGAGTAACATCAATACGAAATCATAATCCGGCCTAATATGGCCTTAACCACAAATAAACTTAAACACGCATATTAATAAACGAAAAATACGAAAAGATAAAGGTGAACATTCCTATTTTCAAGTAAGACGATGTACGAACGTTGACTATCACGACGAACAGACGTTGCGTGAGGGAAATCTTCGTCTAGCTGCGGGTTGATGTGTGGCTTGGGGAGTAAGGAAAAGGAGCTGTGCGTCTGAATAGCTTCGTCTTGGAATTGTTGTGGTGAGCTGCCAACTTATTGATAATAAAATGCCTTGCACGATATGAAGGTGAGAGATTTAGGTGCTTAGTGGGTGTCTTCTTTTATACATGCATCCTTCGCCCTTTTCTTTTCTTTTTGCATGTGTGAGATTGATTGTATAAATGATTTGTCCGACAAGTAGACTTCCTTTATTCCATGATTTGCTCGTTGGTTTGATTATTGCATCTTTGAGCCATCTATTGTGGAATCCTTTTTCTTCTTGTTGGCTTAGGTTGGTGAGATGAGGAAAAGGTGTGTGGTTTGTAAGTTTCTTGCCCCACCTTGTCTTTCCTTTGCTTCATGTGGTCGCTCTTTACGGGAGAACAAAGAATTGAAGTAGGGCCAAGCGCATGATCAAATTTGCCACTAGTTATGCAATTCCAAAATTTGCCAATTTCATTCCACGATAACTTCTCCTGTTTTTCTTACTTTTGCTTTGACATCTGCATAAAATGTAAAATGCACTTAAATAATATATCCATGTATAGTTTAATATATAATGACCAATAACACATGTTTATGGGGGATAAAAATATCGAAAAATCGTAACTTATCAGTTGTACAAGGAAATGCTCGACAGAGAGGTTCAGCCCGATTCTTGCACGCATAGTGCTCTGTTCAAACACTTGAGAAAAGATTACAACCCCCAAACTAGCGTTGATTGTCCTCGATCATAAAGCGAAATAAACTAAATCAAGTTAGGATTTTACGACGTCAGTAATGAATTCTCATGTTTATTCTCAGAAAATGCAAGGAAAGCAAGTCGAGATAATCATCAACTAACAAGTGATCGAGCCATACACGAGACATGAAATGATAGTTCGCAATCATTTCATAGCACAAAAATATTTCCAGATCCTAGCACGTATCAAGTGACAACTCTTACATGGATCGCTCGATTTGCTCGAAATGTTTACTGGGATCTGTATAAAAGCGCTCAATTCACGACAGAGAGTGATAATACTCTATGCTTGCAAATATATCACGTCATTATTGCAAAATGAATCTCATACACGAATCAAAAGGTCTTTAAAATGGTTGTAACGGGGCTCAGGGAAATAAAGGTGCGATAATGCGATGAGTGAGGTAATATGGTCAAACATATTAGTTACTAAATCGCTTTCCCCGTCTATACTCTATAGCACAAAATACGACTCAAACAATGGAAACTCGTACTACTATAGAAACACACTCAAAAATATTACTACTCAAGAAAATATTTCTAAACATCTATTGTAAACCTTTTTTTTTCTTTTCTTTTTTTTTTTTGCAAATAATATATATTTTTTACTATATATTTTTTGTCTTTTTTTCGATACTTTTTTTTCTTTTTTTTCAATCTCTCTCTTTTTTTTTTTTCAAATAAATAAAATAAACTACCACAACCAGATATAACATGACAAAATCGTCTTTATAATAGACTCAATCTCTAAAGCGATTAGTAAGTTAACATGCCGACAATGGTTCGAGGATGAAGGATAAAATAAGGGATAATGTGGCTAAATATCGTGGCTCCAAATTAATAAATAAGGCTAAAAAGGCTCAATGGGGCTCACTAATTGATAGATACGGGTACGTAGATATTTAGGCCAGTGACTCATCCTAAGCGCCTTTATCATGTTCGTACACAAAAATCCACAAAGTGATATTGACATGCATAACAAAGCAAGTTCGAAAATAATCAGACTACGCGTGGCACTCATGAAAAACACATTGAGCAAGTATTGTGTTGCTCTATTTTTATTTATTTATTTTGGCTCAAAACTCACAATATTTTCTGGGTTTGTATCTCATGATACGTACTATTCTTCTGAAGCAATCAATGTAACCAGATAATCATGCTAATATCACAACAAGTAACATGCAAGACTTCACACTCAATTCGGTAAATCTTATCTCGACACCAGAAATTTTTTTAAAAATTTTCATCATCGACGGGATATTTCACTAGTGACGTTCAAATCAAAACCTTCATCAGTTCATACCATTCAGTAAGATCTATACTAATGATAAAAAAAATTCTAGCATGTGTCACCCCACCCCCAAACTAACTATCACGTTGTCCCCAATGTGTATAAATTAAAGCACAGAAAGAGTTTAAGTGACACTGCCCTGAATAATACTTCAATCAATGTAGTGCGGGACGTGAAGAAGACTTGATTGGTGCACCGGAGACGAGCTAACTCTGTAAATAGACTACCCCCAACTGATTATGAGCCTGCGAGAAAACATAACTGGACGACACCGTGATAACAAGCACTAGAAAGTGGATATAAATAATAGATGACAAGAACACGATTCAAAAATACGAAACATGAATGCATGGATAGTACTTGGGTTGCCTCCCAAGGAGCGCTGTTTTTATAGTCGTTAGCTTGACTCAAACCAATCAAGGTAGATCGGTATTTGGACTTGCTTCGGCGTGCTGGAGGTCCTTCAGCTTGCTGGTATTGTCTCCAGACAAGGTGTCCCTGAAAGGCATAGAACGACTCAAAGCAATAGTGCTATCAATAACGGGCTCCTCAAGATATACCGACGTTGTGTCTGTAACGTTCTGATCATTGTAAAATTTAAGGCGTTGTCCATTGACCGTAATCAAATCTTTTTCGTTAATGAGGACCTGTACGGCTCCAGATGGAAACACCTTCTCAATTACATAAGGTCCACACCACTTACTCTTTAGTTTTCCGGGAAATAATCGTAAACGTGAGTTGAAGACTAGGACTCGATCTCCTACTTTGAACTCCCTTTGTACAATTCGCTTATCATGCCATTTCTTCGTTCGCTCTTTGTACAATTTTGCGTTCTCGTATGCGTTTTGACGAAATTCTTCCATCTCATTCAGCTGGAGTAACCTGTTTTTACCTGCCTCGATAGTGTCAAAATTAAGTTTCTAAACAGCCCAGTATGCACGATGTTCTAGCTCAACAGGTAAATGACATGCTTTTCCGTAAACTAATTTAAAAGGTGAAGTTCCTATCTGTGTTTTAAATGCAGTGCGATATGCCCATAGTGCATCGTCTAACTTTAAAGACCAATCCTTCCTAGAGGCATTTACCGTTTTTTTCTAAAATTTGTTGAGCTCCCTATTAGAAACTTCTACCTGTCCATTGGTCTGAGGGTGATACGGGGTAGACACTTTATGTTTGACACCATATTTTGACAATAAATTAGCAAACAACTTATTGCAAAAATGAGTACCCCCATCACTAATTATTGCATGTGGTGTACCAAAACGAGTAAAGATATTTTTCTTAAGAAAGCGAATAACTACTCGTGCATCATTTGTTCTACATGCTTCAGCCTCGACCCACTTAGACACGTAATCTACTGCAACGAGAATATATTGTTAGAGCATGAAGTAGGAAACGGTCCCATAAAGTCAATACCCCAAACATCAAATAGCTCAACTTCTAGCATAATATTTAAAGGCATCTCATGTTTTCTAGAAATACCACCAGTACGTTAACAACGGTCACAAGAAGCCACATAAGCATTAGCATCTTTAAATAAGGTGGGCCAGAATAAACCTGATTGAACCACTTTAAATGCAGTTTTAGTTGGCCTGTGATGTTGCCCCGTCAAACCGGAATGACAATGAGTTAGGACAGAATTTACCTCTTCTGCGGGAATACATCGTCGGATTACCTGATCTGAACAGATTTTGAACAAGAATGGATCATCCCATAGGTAATGCTTTGCATCAAAAAGAAATTTCTTCTTCTGATGAAAAGTCAAGCCTGTCGGAATATCACATGTAGCAGCATAGTTCGCAAAATCCGCATACCAAGGTAAAGACGTATCGTGTAATGCATACAATTGTTCATCAGGAAAACACTCGTCAGTTGGTATTTCATTATCCCGCTTATGTGAAGTGTCTAACCTAGATAGATGATCAGCTATCACATTTTCGACACCTTTCTTATCACGTATCTCTAAGTCAAATTCTTGAAGTAGTAAAATCCAACGAATCAACCTAGGTTTAGCATCTTTCTTAGCGAATAAGTGCCTAAGTGCAGCATGATCAGTGTACACGATTACCTTTTCAACACAAGGTAAGAATGAAATTTATCAACAGCAAATACCACAGCTAGTAATTCCTCTCGGTGGTAGCATAGTTTCTTTGTGCACTAGGGTTTTGCTGGCGTAGTAGATGGTCTGAAAAATCTTATCCTTGCGTGTCCCAGAACAACGCCAATTGCACCATCGCTTGCGTCGCACATCAATATAATTGGTAAAGTCCAATCCGGTGCGACAATTATGGGGGCGGTGGTGAGTTTGTTCTTTAATGTTTGAAAAGCCTGCAAGCACTCATCAGTAAAGTTAAAAACAACATTTAACAAGCAAATTAGATAAAGGCTTAGCTATTTTTGAGAAGTCCTTAATGAAACGTCGATAGAATTCTGCATGTCTCAAGAAACTTCGAACTGCCTTTACCGAAGTGGGTGGTGGTAACTGCTCGATTGCATCCATCTTGGCCCGATCTACCTCGATTTCCTTGTGCGATACCTTATGTCCGAGAACTATTCCTTCTTGTACCATAAAATGACACTTTTCCCAATTCAATACAAGGTTAGTCTCTTCACATCGTTTAAGCACAAATGCTTAGGTTATTGAGGCATACGTCAAAAGAGGAACCAAAAACAGAAAAATCATCCATGAAAATTTCCATGAACTTTTCTACAACATCATGAAAAATAGCTAGCATGCATCTCTGAAAAGTAGCTGGAGCATTACATAATTCAAACGGCATACGTCTATAAGCAAAAGTACCATAAGGACAAGTAAAAGTAGTTTTTTCTTGATCCTCGGGCGCTACAGAAAGTTGATTATAACCTGAATAACCATCTAAGAAGCAATAAAATTCATGTCCAACTAGCCTTTCTAACATTTGATCAATAAAAGGAAGAGGGAAATGATCTTTACGGGTGGCATCATTTAATTTCCTATAGTCTATGCAAACACGCCATCCCGTAACAGTCCTAGTTGGAATCAATTCATTTGAAGCATTCTTAATAACGGTCATACCACCTTTTTTAGGAACAACTTGTGTTGGACTAACCCATGTGCTATCAGAAATAGGATAAAAATATCTGCGTCCAAAAGCTTGATTACCTCCTTTTTCACCACTTCTTGCATAGTTGGATTCAGACGCCTTTGTGGTTGTACGACTGGTTTATATGAATTCTCCATTAATATCTTGTGCATGCAGATTGTCGGGCTTATTCCTTTTATATCGGCCACCTTCCATGCGAATGCTCGCTTATGCTCTCTTAGCACTCTCAATAGTTTTTCTTCCATGAGACCTTAGTGAGGAAGAAATAATCACTGGTAAAGTATCAGCGGTGCCAAGAAAAACATATTTAAGATGACCTGGTAGGGGTTTAAATCCAAAGTCGGAGGTTCTTCGATTGATGGTCGTGGTTGTTGTCTGATAAACGCATTTCAATGCGTTTATCGTAGTATTTATTCGGGGTATAATAAAGCGTTAGCAATCAATTTATGCATTTATTCGATATATTTACACTTGTTTTATTGTTGAAGGAGCTTAGGACGAGTTTCGGGCGAAAAGGAGCGAAAACGGAGCAAAACGGAGCAAAAAGGACAAATACTGCTATAGGTCACGGCCGTGACACCTAGAGCATCTGACCGTGACCCGTGACAGAGCGCAAGAATGAATACACTGCCAAACGTCACGGCCGTGACGTTCAGTGTCCCAAGCCGTGACGCGAGACAGAAAGCAATGGTCGCTAACTGCCCCTGGTCACGGCCGTGACAGGGCATGCACTTACCCGTGACCGGTGGCAGAGAAGCCCACTGATGATGGTCACGGCCGTGACCATCGATGCACTTGGCCGTGACGCATGGTTTCGATTTTCTCGCGTAGAGTCGGTGATGGTCACGGCCGTGACGGCCCTTGTCCCAGGCCGTGACCCGTGCGAAATTTCGTATAAAAGCCCAAATTCGACTCAGAAAGAGCGGACTTCGACCAGAGACAAATCCTAAACCCTCTAGAGACGAAAAATAGCACGAAAGAACGCAGAATCACGTCCCGGAGCGCAAGAGACGGAGTTCTACGCAAACGTGAACGAAGAACAAAGATCTACCCAAGCTTTCAACGATTATGAGTTCTTTTCTCTTAATTTCTATTTCCTTAGTTGTTTTTCCTTCTATTATGCGTAGCTAATTCCCTTTGTGTTTGGGATTAGATGAACGCTAGGATATTTCGTAGTTAAGACTTGTAATTACGTGACTATGTGTTTTGACTATTTATCGTTCTATGAAATTGTTTCGTTGCTTTAATATGTCTATGTGTTAAAGTAATTGTTTGGAAAATCGTTTAGGGCGACAGCTAAATAACGATTAGGCCATTCGTAGAAGATAGGATTCGAGTATAGGGCGAAAGCAAATACCCGATCCTCGCCGTTAGTAATTAATGAATTTTAGATCCCCGCAAGCGTTTAGGGCGACAGCAAACTCGCGAGCGGGCAGGAAAATTACTGCGATCTAGTCAGAATCACGTAGGAGCGATAGTTCATTGTCTTAGCCAATAATACCTAGCGGGATTCGAATCCCGAGCACTTTTTATTATCTGAAAGCTTCGTACCAGTTTAACGTGCTCTTTGAATTTCTAGTCGATTTAGGGGTAAGTGTTAGGTTAAGTCATCAAAAATCTGCGTATTTTATTTAGGCTAAATATCGAGTCGATAGGTAATTACTAGTACTTGATTTATTCCTCGTGTTCGATACTCGTCTACTCACTCTACTGCACTACAAACGATAGGTTCACTGCCTATCGCACGTCGGTGATAGAAATTTAGTATACGTTTTATTTTATCACTTGTCGCACTTGCACAATACACCACGTGTCGATCAAGTTTTGGCGCCGTTGCCGGGAATAGATTGATATTAGGAACGCCGTAGTTCGGTAATTTAGCCACTTTTATTTGACGTCTTTATTTGCTATTACTATTTGCGTTATTTGTGTTATTTGCGTTATTTGTTTCCTGCGTCATTAGTACTATCGTAATCTTTTCGACGTTTTTATTATTCCTTTGCTAATTTCTTTTGTTTTCACATATTGAAGGCACGATTCAGCGGTGAATGACCCGAAGCCATCCATCGGGTCCCATCGTTGACGCAGACCCGGATTTCGAGCGGAAGTTACGAAGGAAACTGAAGTACGATACCGAAGGAGCATCCACTAGCTCTCACGACCGTTTAGTTAGCTATTCAGAGGATTGTTCGCAGGAATCCACCCAAAACTCACGTTCAGAGACCACCGTAGATAGTCCCAATACAGAAGTGGACATGGCGGACCAT